>CABHPP010141920.1:0-47552 GCA_902168425.1 Peromyscus attwateri | reverse complement strand
TGTATCCTTGAACACACAGAGATCTGCCTAGCTCTGCCTCCCAAGAGTTGGGATTAAAGGTGTGCACTGCCCAGCTTCTGTGATGGCTTGCTATTAGCTCTGACCCCCAGGCAACTTTATTTATTAACATACAAATAAAATCACATTTCAGTACAAATAAAATATCACCATAAACCATCTATTTTTCATTTTTACAACCAAAAGGGTCATTTAATTTCCTTTCATAACTTTGTTATTTCAAGGTTCTTACCAAGGTCTGTGATTAATTCTATAAGTTACATGACCAAAAAACTCAGGTCTAACCTTGGGTATAGGGATATAATTGCTTTCCTTGATCACCAGCCTGTTTTTCTACAGGCAGAATTCATGGGTCTACAATGCATGAGAATTCCTTGTTTATATTTTTCATCCTCTGCAAATCTCATATCTAACCAAGGGGATGGTGAGTTTTAGACTATTTTTGCCTTTTTTAATATGTATTATTGGAACAGTTGGCAGAATAACCTAAATCATTTCCATCATCATCTTTACTGTCTTAGCCACCTGTATTTTTCAAGCTGACTCAGGAAGTTCAATTAACTTGTAGATCTAACTATGTATCTTTACTCTAAAAATCATCTTCATTATGATCTATAAGTAAATTGCCCAGTGAGGAGTGGGACTTTCCTAAGAAACAATTACATTATACTAGACACAGTGGGATCCTTTCACATAGTAAACACACCATGCCAACTACAGCAGGAACTCAGCAGCAGCAAGTAGGAACAAGCACAGTAGAAGCAAGGCACATTCTGGAAACAATCCTCCTAGGGCTTTGCCTCTCCAGGAAGTACTCAGAGTCATTTTGTTATCCTCTGGACTATATTCCATAAGCTCCATTGCTGACTCTGCCACCTCTGAAATGGCCACCTGCAGGCATCTAAAGGGAACATTATCCACCCATGCATGGGGCCCTTAACTTTTTAAATTCTATCTTAATAGATTTTTAAACAGTGGGTTTCCATAGTCCCTTTTAGTACTTCCTTCAGTTTGGGTACACTTTCTTGTGTCCTTTCTCTCCACATCCTCCCTAACTTCACAATGTACTCTTGATGGAACACAATCCAATAGTGGGGCTGGGTGAGGAGAATTCTGAGTGCTTGTGAGAAAACTCCAAGAAAGAAGACAAGAACCATAGAGAGAGCTAACCCAAGCTGGTGGGAATGCATGGACTCTGGCCTGTCAGCTGGGGAACATGCATGGGACCCAACTAGGCCCTCTGAATGTGGGTGACACTTATGTGGCTAGATCTGTTTGGGGAGCCCCTGGCAGTAGGACCAGGACTTATCCCGGTGCATGAAATGGCTTTTTGGAGCACACTCCCTAGGGTGGGATACTTTGCTCAGCCTTGACACAGGGGGTGGTGTGGGGTTAGTTCTACCTCAACTTAGTATGCCTGACATTGTTGACTCCCCAAGGTTGGCCTTCCTCTCTCTTAGGAGTAGGTGGGAAGAGTGGGATGGGGGAAAGTAGGGGGAATGGGAGAAGGGGAAGGAAGGAGAACTGAGATTGGTATGTTAAATGAAAAAAAAAAACTTTTCCTAAAATAGCAAAAGAGAATCTTGTGACGTCAGTTTCTTCAAAACATGGAATTGTTTTGGAATGTTCTCATGTTCCTCCTAGGTATAGCAGGTAGGATTGAGTTTACTTCAGAGCAGTCATTACAACTGGCTATTGTTATATATTTATACGCCTCTATGCAAAACATGTTTCTGTCTCATATGGTTTGTCTGTCATATGGGGCTTACCCTTGTAATGGAAAACTTTACTTATGTGACTCTTACTAACTCACGGCATAAAATGTCTGATGCTCTGAACAACACTGGCTATTGTATAAGACATTAGTCCAACTCATTTATCAGTTTCATTCTCTCAGGCCCCACTGCCTCCAGAGTGGTAAACACCCACTTATACATTTCCATTCCAGTTGCACTCTGTCTACTTTCAAATCACATATATGAATCTATGACTCCTACCTTAAAGCATTTACGATTTCTTTCCCTGTAATGGTCTTTTCTAGCTTCTTGGCTCCATAGTCACTCCATGTGCATATGTGGATTTCAAATAAATGTGATCCCTTAGAAACAGAGAATTGAATAATTAATTACCAAAGAGTATATGAGACTGAAGGATGAGAGAGAAAGCATGCTTGTCAAGAGGACACACAATTCTTAATTAGTCTTGAAGAATACACTTTAGTGACCTGTTGTACTGAAAGTAATCAAAGTTAATCAAACTGCATAACAAATTATACCATTAAAAGTTACTGCATAGACTAACATTCTTACAGCTAAAAATTGCTGCACTGATGGCATTATATATGTTAATTAGCTTTATTAATCTTTCTTAACTTATGTATAGACCAAAAGATTGCATTTACCCTCATAGTTATAGTTAAAATTTTTTAGTTACAAATATCTTGATTTAAATGTAAAAACGAGAAAATAAAATTGATATGTTCACAGATAGTAATCTCGTTGGATTTATGCTGAGTTTCAGTAGTTCATAATGCAAGACACTTTTGTTCTAACACAGTGTTTTCATTTCCTCATTTGTGGACATTATATGCCCATCATCAGTGTTTCAAGGTTATTGTTTGATATATTTTTTTGCAGTTATATAGAAGTGTCATAAATAAAAAGACATATGAAGTCACTGCTTTGTGTGTTCTTTTGCGTTTAGCTTTATTGGGGTTATTAATTTCCTGAGTTGGATTAGATTCCTTGTAAATTTCCCTTTATTTAATCCTCTAGAATCCCTTTAATATATGTGACTAGTCTCTTAGTAAGATATTTTCTTAGTTTTTCTTTAGCCTACATAAATATTTTATCCTTATAAATAAAGATATGACTCCATTGATTAAAACATTCTTCTATTTGAACAGATCACCTGACTGCTTCTGACTTACCCTGATTTTTTTTAAAAAAATTATTTGCTTTGATAAGAAGTTTCACTTAATAATAATTTTTTCTGTCACCATCATATTAAAAGTATTTTTCCTTGACTTTCAAAGATGTAATTGTACATATGTTGACTTATTTGTTATATTTGGAATTTATTCCTGGATGTGTACATTACTGTTCATCAGCAAATCTTGGAAGTTGTCAATGACTACATATTTATATATATTTCTATTCAGTATCTGTTATGGGATATTTGTTTACAGAAACTAAGATGTGCCATTGTGATTGGTTTAATAAAGTGCTAAATGGCCAATAGCTAGGCAGGAAAGAATAAGCAGGACATCCAGGGAAATAGAGGAACTCCAGAAGAATCTAGGCAGTAAAGAGACATGAGACATGAAGGCAGTCAGACATACTGAATGGATGAAAGGTATAAAGCCACTTTGCAGAATGTAGATTAATAGAAACAGGTTATTTAAATTAAAAGAGCTAGTTGGGAACAAGGCTAAGCTAAAGGCCAAGCTTTCATAATTAATAATAAGTCTGCAAGTCATTATTTGTGATCTCGAGGTCCAAGAAAGTCTGACAAGAAAAACTCTCTACAAAATTCTCCTTTTTGTTCTATTTTTCTACTATTCTGAATGACCTTTATTCAAGTCACCACTTTCTGCTCAAACACAATGTGCATTATTCTAAGGATTTTTTTTTTCAACTAGTGGAACTTTTAGTTATAAAAAATATTTTAGTGTATTTGAATTTATTTAATGGTAATGTCTCTAATGGTAATGCATTTTTGAAGCAGTATTGTTTTCATACTTCCTTTTAAAATATTTTGATTGATATTTTTCAAACAGGTTATTTTGATCTTGTTATTTCCCTTCATCCAAATCCTCTCTGATCTTCTCCACCCTGTTCATGCTCTATCTTTCAAGAGCAAAAACTACAAAAACATACAAATAAAAAACCCACAAAACAATTAAAACAAAGAGTCAAAAGAGGAGTAAGCCAAATAAAGCAAAGCTAAACACAACCTCACAAAAATACCATAGAGTTCGTGTTTGTTGGCCAAGTACTCTTTGGGTATGACGTCTGCCCGGGAGTGTGGTTTATATACTCACTGAGATTCTACTGGCAAAAACTGATTTCCCATTTGCCAGTAGGTATACATCACACATATATTCTTGGCTTGAGGTGTTACTTCATGTCCACTTCCCATTTTGAATTCTGGAACCCAATCTGGCTTGAACCCATGAAGATCTTGCTCACATTCCCCTAGTCTTTGCGAGTCCATATTTAAATCAGTCCTGTTGTGTCTAGAAGAAACTGTTTCCTTGGAATCACTCATTATTTTTGGCTCTGAAATTTTTTTCTAACTTGTCTTACACATAGATCCTGAGCTTTGAGTGGAGGAGTTTGATGAAAATAAACCACTTAGGATCGATGTGTTCCAACGTCTCCCACTCTCTGCCCATTGTGCTGTTGTGGATCTCTGTGCTAATACCCATCTACTGGAAGAAGAATCTTCTCTGGTGTGGGCTGAGCAACACACTGATTTGAGTCTAGTGTGGCAACTGGAGGGAACAACCCTACTACAAAGTATTTTTGTGGGGCGGCAGCTGATGCAAAGGAATGGAGATAGGCTAGAAGGGAAGGCTTAGCGGCTTCATGGAAAAGAGAAGGAAGCTGGGTTGGCATCATGAGGTTGAGTGCCCATGGAAAGAAGGTGTCGTGAGGGGAGGAGCTCTTTCAGGCAGGCACCAGCTGGACTGTGAGAAACTCTAGAGAGGTGCTTTTACTTTTAAAACAAAATCTCTTATCTCTCTAAACATACACACAGGATAGCAGATTACCTGAGATCTTCTCCTAGAAGGTCTCATATTTAGATTTTTAAAGGATAATCTCACCATTTTAGTTATGAAAGCAAAACTATGTACAAACTTTTCTGTTATTTTTGAAATTTTTTATAATGCTGTGTTGAAAAATATCCATAAAGTAAGGCTATGGAAATGACTGAATGGGTAAAGTGCTTGGATCTGAATTAAGATCTCCATTATCTATGCAAAAGTCAGGCATGCTGCAATACCAGGGATGGGGCTTGGAGATCAGCAGGTTTGAAGAGCTTATTGGCCAGCCAGGCTAGCCAATCAATGAACAACACTGTCTCAGAGAACTGTCGTAGAGAGTGAGAAAGACACCCGAGGTCAACCTGCAGGCTCTGCCAGTATGCCTGTGTACACACATATAACATATACAAACAAACAAAGAGAAATCAGTAAAGCAATTTCATAGGGCAACTTTAAAGATCAAATGGCTCCTTCTGCCCCAGTCTTTGCCACTATTTGAAGTTTTGTTACTGTTTATTATTATGTTTTGCTTCTTATTGTATTCACTAAGTGAGATACTTCAACGAAATCTAGTTCTTTGTCACCAATGATCCCTAAAATACCTTCTCGATTTTCTTTTTTTAATTTTTATTTTATAATTAATTTAATTTTACATATCAGCTACAGATTCCCCTTTAATGCATCCTCAGTGCTCAGAATGAGAGTTTTCAAAATGTGTGTTTATCTGCTGACTTTATAATAGTATTTCTCCCATCGTTTCTTTAGGAACACCGGTTTGGGGGCATGCATTTGGTAGCTTGATGGTTTCCAACTCCTCCTTGGCCTTGCTTCCTGCATATACAGAACTTGATTACCAGCCAGAGTCAGAGTGGAGATTTCCTTGTTAACCTGGTTTGCTCCTCTAGGTTTCTAGGAACACATTAGAGTCTCTCACCCCCCCCCCCCCCGCGAATAGTTTATACTCCACATCTATCTTTTGCTTGTTTTCCTTCCTCATCATTGTTTGTTTGTTGCAACAGGTATAAATATTACACCTGATCATCTGTTTATCGAATAGTACAAGATTTTTTTGTCCCCCCAAAAGCTACTAAATAGATCAAATATTTGCTTTCCTGAGGAGCACAAAGATCAATCTATCCTTCCCTCTCACTTGTCTGCTTAACTGTTTGTTTTGCCTTTGTGATCTTGGTGCTGTCTCTTACTTTCTAATCATTGGCACATCATCTATACCACAGATATAACTGTGTTCACTGAAACTTTCTGATTTCAGACTGATGATCCTCAGTATTTCACAAGCTTTGGTTACCTTCCAAAATTTTCATTGTTGACAATATTTGCGTGTGGCCTGACTACTTTTCGTTGAACTTATTTCAAAACTTTATAATCTATGATTTGAAAATGTTTATTTTCAGAATACTGTTTTGAAACTGAATGTTACCAAGTCTTCAATTTTGAAAGGCATTAGGGGCTTCCTAAATTTGTGCTCTCTAAACTTTTCATTTGTATCAATTTTAGATTATTTAAATCTACATAAAATATATGAAAATTATGTCCAAATATTGCACATAAATATCTAAAGATAATGGTGCAGATATATTGAACATTTCAATGTTTTATGTTCATGAAAAGATAAGGATTTTTTCACTAGGTGCCTTTTGCCTCTTAAAATTTCTTGAGACATGAGTTTTGGTTTGAAATTAGAGATTTGATTTCATAGATGGGTATTTGGAAGAATGCCACAATGTAAACTTACAGGTCTAGGAAAAATAAACATTTGCACCTAGACCTGTTGCTAAATCCCTGAAAATATGCATCCCCTCGCGTGCTTATTCTGGGTCTTCAATAGTGTTGTCCTATGAGCACATGTCTCACTATATTTCAATAAACAGTGAAATTTGTAGTTCTTTTGTTTCAAAGAAGTTTTTTTTTTCAACATTTAAAGAGCTATTTCAATATAATAATGAATCAGGCAATTGTATGCAAAAATATACCCAAAAGATTGCTGTGGGCTCTTGATGACCCGAGAGAGTTGAGGTTCTGTGATGTTAATGGATCTCAATGTGTACCTCCAGAAATATTAACAAGTAAATATCAGAACAAACCTAAATTTAGTAGATTAATTTTCTTAAATGAGACTTCTTATACCATAAAATAGAAAATGAAAATCAAATTCTGTTAGAAAGTACTGAGATATAGGCTGAAATACAGAAAAAATATTTTATTATTTTTACACAACTTTGTTTGATATACATGTATAATTCTAGATTTTTTTTACTTTTCTTTTTACTGTAATTAAGCCCATTTTCATATCATTCAGTAATTTAATAAACACTGGGATTAAGTTATTTATTTTACATCTTTGTTCAAATTGTCACTTCCTAATTTTATATAGGCATCTTTCCACATTTGAATAGCTAAGACAAATCTGAGCAAGTTGTGCATGGCTCGGCTCCATTCCCCTCAACAAAGTGGCTTGGCAAAGTCATCATGTCCACCTGACCTTTAAAATGTAATATTCCGGAGACTGCCAACGGCCAGTCCGACGTTTCCTGAAGTCGCCGCGCTTTCACAGGCAGCACTCAGGAGCTGACATTTATGAAACTGCTGGTGCACCCCAGCGACATCCTCGTAGCTGAGTGTCATATGAGTCTATCTTTATCACAATAATGGATACAGAAGTGTGTTAGATACTGTCACAGGTATTTGAAGGCAAAGAGATACTTCGTCACTTACTTAATTGAATAGTATAAGAATAAAATTAATTTCACAGTTCTTTTCTGTGAACACACAAATTCATATTCATTTTGCTTATTAAAGTGACCATTTGGGGGTCATTGGGAAAAATTGCACAGGAAAATGTCACCAACAAATGGGAAATAGTTCACAATCCCTAACTGTTAATGAAATCTTTTTAACTTCCTTATATAACTTTATTGACTATTTAGCCAAACAACAACAAAAAATCCTAAAATTATTTTGTCCACTTTAATAGCTGCATCCACAAAACATTTTGAGTATATTTCTTAATAAGAAATTAAACAAAAAATTTAATGTAATAAAGGCTTTAGATAAATATCTATGTACATGCAATTTTTATTTTCATTTTTTTGTAAAAAATCAAAATATTTATGAAAAATCAGAACAAAACCTACATATTGGCTCATTATCTACTGCTTAAAGATTGGAAGCTTGATATTCTTTTTTTCTTTTCTTTTTGAAGTTTGAAGGTTTTATTTAATGTAATAAAAACTTCATACAGAAACCTATTACTTCATTAGCTAATTTGATTGCTTTAAGTTAGAAAATACCAACATGGGTAATAAATACATGAAAAAATAATAATAATCAAACCATCAATTGGAGCCAGTTTGTGATTAATAAATAACAGAGTTTACAAATGAATTGTACCCATAAAGGCAGAGAAGGTTTGCTTCATGAGAATCCTGCTGTCTCTGTGATTTATCTAGTAATTGTCTCATAGTCCTAATTTTTTAAAAAACTTTTTTTCTGTCTTTATTGTAATTTTATTTCAATAACACTTTTTTCATTTATTTTACATACCAACCAGAGTTCCCCTCCCTCCCTCCTCTTCCTCTGCTTCCCATCTATGTCCAACTTCCTCTCCTTCTCTGTCTCCATGTCTCTATTCAGAAAGAGACAGGCCTCTATGGGCTTCAACAGAGCATGACACATCAAGTTGAGGCAGGACCAAGCTCCTCCCCTTGGGTCAAGGCTGGGCAAGGTATTCCAGCATGGGGAACAGCTTCTCAAAAGTCAGCTAAGCATTAGGGACAGGTCCTGATCTCACTGCTAGGAGCCTTACAAACAGACCAAATTACACAACTGTCAGACACATTTAGAGGGCCTAGGTTGGTACCATGCAGGCTCCCTAATGGTTGGTCCAGAGTCCATGAGCTCCCAAGAGCTCAAGTCAGCTGTCTCTGTGGGTTCCCTGTCATGACCCTCCCAGAGCTCAGCCCAGTGCTTGGCTGTGGATCTCTGCATCTGGAAGCTTGATATGCTTAACACTCCAATTTACTGCAAACCGTTATGGAGATTTAGCAGAGCTACAGAGATTCTAGCATCATGGTACATTTATTAATGTCATCTATTATGCCCGATGATAGCTTTCATAAAGATATTTTCTTTCAATCATATCATGGAAACTCCTCTTTTTCCTGCCTTCTCATATCTTATCCCTTTTCTTCTTACAGTCTCTCCCCAAGAAGATGTTTTGAGTTTTTTAATGACAGTTGGAATATAAAATCTTTATGATGAGTAAAGAATAAAAATAGTCAAAACATGAAAATTAAAGAGAATGTTGGAGCTTTCACAATATCTTAACTCATTCCTTAGTGTAGTCTAGTAGTAATCAGGAAAGTGGCATTAAACACAAGCTAGACATAAAGAAACTAAATAGATAATTTAATCACATAGTGGGTAGAGAGAGGGCAAAGATAAATTATAAAAAGAATATGACTAATATCACTTTGTGTAAATATACCACATTTTCATTATCTGTTCATCAGTTGATGAACATCTAGGCTGTTTCCAGCTTCTGGCTATTATGAAGAGAACAGCAATGAACAGAGAAATGTATCTCTGTGGTAGGATGTATGTATTCATCAAACCCCTTCCCTGTGGTCTCAGGGTGCTATGCCGAAGAGGAGGCAGAAAGTCTATAAGAGTCAGAGGGGATGGATAACGCCAAAGAAACAACGCGTTCTAGACACACAGGACTGACACGCACAGAAATTCACAAAGACTGCGGAAGCAAGCACAGGGCCTCCACAGGCTCAAACAAGAAAGGGTACTAGATTTGGGAGGGAGAAGTGGACACAAGGTTCCATCTCTAACTACAACAGTATTTTCAGTTAACAACCACTTGCAAAGGAAAAATTACCTTTCTCCAATGGAGTCTCACTAGGATATAAAAACCACACTTAAGACAGGTTCTAAACCCATCAGTAGATGGCCAACATAAAATGAACTTAATGCTATTTTTCTAGACTTATGGAGATGTTTTGTCTTACTCCTCTTTTGCTTGTAAACTATGGTTGCTGATTTTGTATTTTTACTGGTTTTGTTTGCATGTGTGTTTGTTTTTCTTGAGTTTTTCTTTCTTCATTTTTTTTATAAATTCTGTCTGTTTATTTCCCTGCTTGTTTTCTAAAGAAAGTGAGAAAGAACAGGCATGAAGTTGTGTGGATGGGAAATGGGGAGGTTCTGGGAGGAGTTGAGGGAGGGAAACCATGACCACATTACACTGTAATTTTTTTTCAATAAAATATATCAAGAAAAAAATTGAAAAATAATGTGACTACTAGAAAAAAAATCAAAGGAAAGACACTTAGTCCAAAACTCAAACCATATACAAAACCATCACTGCCTTTCAGAACTATATGTAAATGTGATTTTAAAAATACATTTATAGGCTAGAAAGATGGCTTAGTGCTTAAGATCATTTGTTGTACAGTTGTATGGACACAGAACAAGTCAAGCATCCCTCAAATGCCTGTAACTTCAGTTCCAAAGGATCCATTGACCTTTTCTAGCATAAGCATGTGCATGTAGCTTAGGCATGTATACACACATACACACATACATGTAATACACCACCTAAATAAATTATTTAAAATCTTTTCTTATTCTATGAAAAAATATGAATGAAGTTCTCTGGTAATGATTATACCTAAAATGCCATTCATTGTATACAGTTGATACATCTTGCACATTAAAATTTTAAGAAAGTACAAAGGTGATCATAGATTTAGAGGATATATTTGTGAATTGCACATTAATATGTTCTATACAGAACATATACAATACTCAAAACTGAATAAATCAATTAATCGAAAATCTTGAGGAAATACTTCACTCAAAAAAGAAACACTTACAGCAAATGGTCACAAATGTGAGTATTCATGAATGAAATACAAATTGGAACACGTAGAGTATGTCTAAAAATAGGCAACTGAATGATGTGGGACACTTGAAAGAGCAAGTGGTTGGGGAAATATGGAAGAATGTACTTTTTAAGGCACAGCTGAGAATTTCTTGGTATGTTCAAACACTCACCGTAACAAACTGCATTCAGTAAATTTGCCCCGCACTTATGCCCTTTTGTACTCTGGTATCCAATGGGATAGCGATAGATAGTTATGTGGGAGTACCAAACTTAACCTCCAGGTTCGATGCAATACCCACCAAAATCCCAAAGCAATACTTCACAAATCTAGAAGAACAGTCCAAGAATTCATCCGGAGCCACAAAGCACAATGAAAAGCTAAAGGGATCCTAAAGGGAAAGAAAACATCTGTAGGTATCACAATGCCTGGCATCAAATTACACAACAGTGCTATAGAGACAAAACAGTCTGGTAGGGGAAGACAAATGGAGAAGTAGATGAATAAAAGAGAATAAATGACCTGTACATAAACTGACAAAGGTATGGGCACCTCATTTTCAGAGAGGAGGCAACAACAAACAAAAAAACACAAACAAACACAGTAGACCAAAAGCAGGCTTTGTCAAATGGTGCTGGCCAAACTAGATATCTATTTGCGGAAGAATGAAATCACAGCTATGTCTTTCAGCCTGTACAAAATCATCTTGAAGTGAGTCAAAATCTTTAATTTAAAACATCTGTCTCTGGTCTGTGGGCAGGCTTCTGGAACCTGGTGCCTGTGGTGTGATGCCTTGCACAGCCTTGGTGCAGTGGGAAGGGGCTTGGACCTGCCTAGGCTCAGTGTGCTGGGCTTTGCTGATTCCCCATGGGAGATCTCGATTTGGGGGATGTGGGGATGCGGGGTGGCTTGGGAAAGAGGGCTGGGGGTGGGAGGAGGGAGGAGGGGGGTCTGTTGATAGTATGTGGAGTGAGTAGAAAATTTCTTAATAAAGAAACATGAAAAAAAAATAAAAACACCTGTGCTATAACTCAAAAAAAAAAAAGAGAAAACATAAAACACTTAAGTTGCTAGAGAAAAACACAGGAAATTATCTCCATTATATTGGAATAAGCAGGAACCTTCTGAGAAGAATACCAAAAGCACATATCAGCAGAACAACTTGATATCACCCAAAATCTTAGAAAAGTTCCACAAGCTACCGTTCAGACACAAAGCTAACATCCAGAATGCACAAAGAACTGTTCAAATTCAGTTTCTCTCTCTGTCTCTGTTTCTCTGTCTCTGTCTCTGTCTCTCTCTCTCTCTCTCTCTCTCTCTCTCTCTCTCTCACACACACACACACACACACACACACACACACACACACAAATTCAAACACATACACACATCACTCATTAAACAGGGTAAAGAAATGAGCAGTGACTTCTCAGAAGAAGAAATTTTATCAAGAAAATATTTTAAAAATATTTAATATTCCCTAATCATAAGGGAAATGTGAATTAAAACTGCTTTGAAATACCACCTCACCACAGCCAAAATGGCTACCATCCAGAAATTTGACAACGCATGTTGTAAATGATATCGGGAAAGAAGAAAGAACCATTTACTGCAGGTGGGGAGTTCCAGGTAGTACCACCATTGACATCAGTGTGGAGGCTCTCTCTGCATCTGTTGAGCACATTAGTGATAGACTCAGAGTCACCAATAATGCATCACTGTCACACAAGGAAAATAAATTAAAAAGCATTTTCCCTTGGTGTAATTTAATCAATAAGGAGCCCATATTTTCAATTTTCATTCGTTAATTCTGTCTTCATGTGTCTTGCGCCATTTCTGTCTGTATATGAGTCTGAATCTGTGCCTGACTGAAAGCTGTTCTGTCTTGTCTATCCCTGTGTCTGTGTGTGTCCGTGTATGTGTGTGAGTTTGCGTGTCTGTGTATCTGTGTTCGTGTGTGTGTTTGTATGTCCTGTAAATGATGTTGCTGTCTCTTTAATTGGACAGCACAGGAAGCGTCCCATGGGGAGGAAATGAGGGATACATTACAAAAATCTTTAACACAGTTTTAAAAGAGGTTAAGTCAAGGCTCCAGCTGACCTCAACTGACCCGGATAACTAATAAAAATATTATCAAACAATATCCATATGTTGTCTTCAGCATTTATGGGGACCATTCATTTTATGATTGCTTTCTAACTGGCCAAACACCCTAACTGTAGTGCTAGAAATCTCAACCAATGACTGATGGAAGCAGATCCAAGGCTAGGCCCCAGGTGGAGCTCCAGGAGTCCAATCAGTGAGAAAGAGGAGGGATTGTATGAGCAAGAATTGTTGGAAAAAGCACAGGGACGAATAACCAAACTAGTGGAATCACATGAACTATGAACCAATAGCTGAGGAGCCCCCAACTGGATCAGGCACTCTGGATAAGTGAGACAGTTCATCAGCTTGAACTGTTTGGGAGGCACCCAGGCAGTGGGACCAGGACCTGTCCTTAGTGCATGAGCTGGCTGTTTGGAACCTGGGGCCTATGCAGGGACACTTTGCTCAGCCTGGGAGGAGGGGACTGGACCTGCCTGGATTGAATCTAACAGGTTGAGCTGAATCCCCAGGGGAGTCCTTGCCTTGGAGGAGATGGGAATGCGGGGTGGGCTGGGGGGAGGGTGGGGGGCGGGAGGAGGGATGACAGGGGAATCCATGGCTGATACGTAATATTAAATTAAATTATAAAAAAATAAAAATAATAAAAAAGATTGCTTTCTAGCTATATTTTCTGCTTTCAGCATTTACTATCAAGGGCGTGGAAGAGTGCATGTTTTAAGATCATAACTCTGGATTAATTTTTCATTGTAAAAGCTGATTACATGGGAAATCCCAAGCAAATGAAATTTGTTATTACAGTGTTCCCTCAAAGGCAGATTACACAAACAGACTGCATATACAGCACAAGATCACCCTTCAGTCTTCAGAGAAATCAAGTTGTGTTATTAAGTAGATGTGAAGTCCAGCAAAAGTTTCAGTTTCATAGAACATAAAAGGCATTTGAACAATATTGCACTGCCGTATTTTTTTTAAAGTTTAAACAAAATGATCTACCATATGACCCAGCTGTAGCACTGTTGGGCAAAGACCAAATGACTCCATATCAGAGTTACTTGCACATCTTTGTGTTTTGTTGCTGTATCCATGGCAGCAAGGAAATAGAAGCATTTCATCTGTCCATCAAGAGATGAATGGGTGATGAAACTATGTTACAAACATATAATGGATTTCATTCAGCTGTGAAGAAAAGTGAAATCATGAAACATAGGAAAATGAATGGATCTGGCATATATGATATTAATGGAAGTGCCTCCAAACTTATAAATACCAAAGACCAATATTTCCCTCATATGCATATCCAAGACTACAAAGTAAACATGTATATACATAAGGTGTGGGTGGAGCCCAAAAAATTTAGAAAGGAAATGAAGAAAGGGCACTACTAGGCATAAGGAAGGATAGAGAATGAATGAAGAATACATGGAGTAGGAAAGAGGACAATAGTCTGGGGAAAGAGCCTACAAATGGGGTAGAGATAACAGGAGGATGGGGAAATAAAAGAGAAAGAGCCATAATAATACACTGTGTTCAAATATGTCATGATATTTACCACATTATGTACTGATTAAAAAAAATAAAAAATATTGATAATTTAAAATACAGTGCTAGTGGGAAGAAATAGTCTTTAAGTTCTTGGAAGTATGTGATTGAACAGCCTTTTGGGGAGACCTATTTTGCAGAAAATAATATGCAAATATGTGTTTATGTATAAATACAAAACATAAATGTAATGATAAATCAGCAAAAGGCAGTATACTCTGCTGAACTGTTTAAACATACTCTGATTAAGTAAATATATTCAAAATGAATGTTTGTAAACTGATTATATTTTTCTTTTTTTTTTTGAGAAGAAAATAAAAGGTTTATTTATTTTTTCCTCAGGAGAAGAAACAGAAGTTTAGGGAAACACATTTTTTACAACTCAACTCACATTAACTTGCAATTGGTCCTAACCCTTTCGGGAACAGATGTTAGAAATGCTGGTTTTACCAGAATGAAGGTATTCACCACCCCAGGTAGATTGTACATGGATGCATGAAGACTATTATGTTTTTTTTTTTTTTTTCCCTGAGAGAAGTGTGAGACAAACAGAATTTGCTGAAGGCCATCTTTCCAAGCAGCCCCTCCGTCTTCACTTTGGAGGATGTGTCTCAACTATTCAGCAAGTCAGCACTCAGACCTCGGTGCCTCTCTCTTCTCCCTCTAAATAAATCCCTTTTTTCAACCACTGAGGATGTGAAGGGAGATGCTCTCGGGTGAGCTTCCCCAGGTGCACTCCTTGACAGCCCAAGTGCTCAGGACACAGAGGCCTGTCTGCTCAGGCCTGATTTGGATGACTAAGTTTATCAGCCTAGTTACGGCCAAAAGTACTTGACTCAAGGTTCGCTAATTAGTTACAAGACTGAGAAGCCTCAATTTTTAAGAAAAACAACTTATAAAAATGTATTTGTCTGTAAAAATTGTATATATTGTTTCTTAATAAATGAAGCAAAACTATTCCACAGAATTATAGGTTCAATATAACCAATTTACTATGTGTTTTACATGTATTTATTCCCTCTGAGGTAGAAAAATCTACTTACCATTGAAATGGATGTTTGGGCATTTGACAGTTTCATCATTTGTGGTTCTTGTCGATTAATTATTTTTTCAGAATTTCAGATTGGTGTTTTCATGGAAATATTAGGATTTTGGTACAGATTATCTATGTATGCAGTTTCATTTTATTTTTTAAGATTGATTTTATTTTTAATTATGTGTGTATGTCATACTATGTGAACAGATGCCACATGGATGCAGAGGCCAGAAGAGGGCATCAGATCTCACTCACCTGGAGTTCCAGGCAATGATGAGCTATATATAGCACATGGGTGTTGGAATGGAATTTGATCCCTCAACACAAATAGCAAACACTTTTAAGTTGATGTTAGCACCTCGTTCTACATTCAATAATTTCTAATTTGTTAGATTTCCTTGTGTTTTTGCCCTTTATTTTGTTAGAGGTTCTATCTAGGACTTATATTTACTTAATATATCTTTCAGATTTTCTGTTTACACTAAATTTCTTTACTTTCTAGGTGTACCAATTTTAAAAGGTTTGAGCACAGTAGCAACCCTTGAGGGGAAGTTTGTACATACGCATTTAGAGAATATGCTTGGATTGGGAATTGTTGGGAAGAAAGGCCCCATATGAAGAATTTTAACCCTTAGGAGTTCTTCCTTCCATACAGTAGACAATAGCTATATTTGGTAATTAAGTCTTTGAAATATGCTGACAATAGATCAACAAGAAAAAAAAGCACACAGTTATATCAATTTATTATTGACAAATGAGCATCATAGTAATAGAAAATGGAACTCTAAAGCTAAAGTGATTCAGAAGTTCTTTTTTTTTTAAGGCAAGGAGAGAAGTGGGAAATGTAAGCTATTTAAGAGAAAGAGTAAATTTTAGGGCTGATAGATTATCTAAACAGGGAACTCTATTCTGGCACTGATTTCATGGTTCAAAGTGACAGTATTTTAAGTGCCATATTTGGGGGTGTCATTTCTTAGCCTGAGCAGTGTTCACACCATCAACATGATTAATCACAGTTTTGTTGTTCTTGTTGTTTGTTTGTTTTTGTTTTAACAAATTTTCAGGCTTCCCCACTGTAGACTTATTTCTCCTTTGTTTTTTTTTTTTTCTCTCATTTTATGTATGCTATGATAGGTGGCCAGTTAGATATAAGCAGACCTGCTGAAGGAAGTCAGGTTTAAATCCTTCCTCATACTCAGTAGCCTTGGTGCTAAAGGACAGGCACAGCTGGACTTTAATTAATGACCAGAAGGTTAAGACCTGAGTCATTTTTCTTGTTGTTGGAAGAAAAATGACCTCCAAGAATGACATGATCTCCCAAGTTGCCTGAAAGTTAATAAATTACAATTTAGACAGGGCTCCATGAAGTCTTAAACTTCAAAAGATCATTGTATATCAGGAGAAAACCTAGCAAAACAAAATAAAACAAACCCAAAACCAAAATACACTATTCTGTTATATACAATAGTGAGTTCTGACCTGTAAAAGTATAAGCACACCTGGACATCACTTGTTTGCCACAAAGATACTACAGGGAATGTTTTTGTTATTGTTGTTGCTGTAAAAATTAGTATGTAGCTTGCTTAGTGTGTAGATTGGGGCAATGGTCTGTTCACCCCGTCCAAAGCACAGAGTGGGCTGTGATTATTTTGTAATTAACTCTTGCTATCTGCTAAGCTAGCCTCTGTTTCTTTTTGAAATCTTCCAATAGAGTACACAAGAACCGAGGAGACAAGGGCATAAAACCAACAATGTATTCTTTGAAATTCCCTATATGCAGCCCATAAATGAGTAAGGAATTTTTCTATGTCCTTGAGGGGAAATTTATACACAAAATACTTATCAATTATTCCACTTGGGAGATTTTCTTCTTCTTTCACTTAATTGCTCAATTACTTATGTTAGCTTCTTATACAATTCCGATTCTCTTCTACTATTGCAGTATTACATTATTGCTCAGTTTTATCCATTGTCAATCCATCATGTCAATGTGACATTGTCACAGACCATTCTGCTTCTAATTTTGTGTTATTTCCATTTACTTCACCATTTTCTTAACACAGCTATAAGATGCCTTTCACATTACACACACACACATACACACAAACACACATGTGTGTACACACATTTTATCAATGTCTTTGTTAATCCCTTGTGATACACATTGGAAAGTGATATTTCAGTAAAACAACTCACAACAAATCAAAGACATATGTCAGACATAATGGTATGAAACTAATAGGAAAAAAATGGCTGAACAAGTGAGGACATTGGCATCATCAAGAATACTTTGGACAATAATCTACAAGTCTAGGAAATATAAAGTAGACTAACAGGAATTCATCAAAATAATAAGTTCTTACACACCAAAGGAAGCATTCAGCAGCCATTTGTGTAGCAATTTGCTCTGAGTTGAAACATTCTATTCAAGAGGGAATCTTTCCTTTAAACTCAGGAAATAAAGAACCCAAAAGTCTCAGGAAGCTCCTGAAAGTTGCCAGATTCACAAGGCCCTTCAGTCCCTGAGGTAGTAAAAGCAGTAAGAACTGCTAAAAAGAGAGACTCTGTCCATTGCTCTTCCTGAAAGTCATAGAGAGCACTTCAGGCTTGCAGCTTTTATGAAT
Organism: Peromyscus attwateri; assembly: GCA_902168425.1. Taxonomy (NCBI): domain Eukaryota; kingdom Metazoa; phylum Chordata; class Mammalia; order Rodentia; family Cricetidae; genus Peromyscus; species Peromyscus attwateri. Next base: position 29,555 of record CABHPP010141920.1, on the reverse strand, counting down.
CATCACCCATACTGGAAGCCATTTTAGGTGATGCAATTGTCTTTGAGTTGTTCTTGCTCCTGTAAGTACTCCCTGAATGGGATTCCCAAATAGTGGGGACTCCCTCAGAGACCCTGGATTAGACACAAACCACACCCAAAACACCTGTTTTCAAAGAGAGATCCTTTATTAAACAGGGAAGAAAACTTAAAGTGGCTGCTTTCTGACTTTGGCAGAAAAACATCAGCAAATGACCTTGCAGTTGTAATTTTTAAGAAGAAAAAAAGGTCTGTGTTAGAATGGGCTAGGATGCAGTGGTAGAGGAGATAGAGAATAAGAGAGAAGGGGAAGGAACAAAGAAAAGGGAGCAGGGATATTTGTCCCAGACAGGACTACCTTTGGCACATAGGTAAATGGCAGTTTGTAAAGGTAAAGGGGGAAATCCCATGTTAAGGTGAGACATTTAATTTTGATTGAGCATGTTAATTAGGTAAGCCAAAGGGGACTTCTGATTGCTGGACCTCAACACTTTGATGGCTAGACCTGGGTAATCAGTCTCAGGAGGAAGAAGTGGCCAAATAAGAGAATAGATCTTGGCGTGTAGCTTTAGGCATGTAATCTAATGATTTTTAGCAGGCCAGAGGGGATGGGAGAGAAGGGCAAGATCTCCCAGAGTCATGCTTCCCAAACACACACAAGCTGGCCAGTTTTCCTTTGAGAGGACAGAGCAGACCCATAATAGACTGCTCAGTCTTCTCTCAGAGATCAGGCCTCAGTTTCAGTTTCCTGAGACTGAATAAGCTGTTTCTGAAAAAGCCACACACAAAGGACAGTAAATCTCCAGCACCCCCAACATCAGGGACAAGGAGGCCTGTTGCATGCAGTACCAACTCAAGCTGACAACCAAGTAAGAACAAGTCATGAGACTTGCTCAGGCCCGCCCAAGAATGGAATGCTCTAGCCCTGACCAGCCCAAAACTACTCCTGGCCAGGTAGAATGTACAAATATATGCAGGGCAGTGTTGTCGCATGACTTTGATCCCAGCACTTGAGAGGCAGAGCTAGGTGGTCACAGATCTCTGTGAATTTGAGGCCAGCCTGGTCTACCGAGTGATATCTAGGATAGGCACCAAAGCTACACAGAGAAACCCTGTCTTGAAAGAAAAAAACAAATGTACTAATATGATTGCTACTTGCTTAAGTCAATCATTTCTAAAATGACCTAACTGCCATAGGAACTCCCCTTTAGCTGTGCTTAGAAGGAGCTCACATTTCTCAAGATAATAAATGTTCTTGTTGATTGCATATGTGGCTGGTGGTCTTTTGTGAGACTTCTCCAGGACCCTAACACCATCACTCCCCTACTCAATCCTGTCAGTAATCACAATAAACTCATTGGTTCACCATATTGAACTTTGATGGAAGTATTTTTCTTTGCTATTGGCTCCCTATTTGGGGTCAAGAGACATTTATTTATGTCTCTCCAGTGTTATGGGAGTCTTGGGCAAGGGGTAATCATCTAGTGGTATTGCTAAGTTCCTTCCATAGGACAGATAAAGACTTATATGTCCTGGAAATATGACCCACTCAGAAAGGAATGCTAAGGTGAAGAGTGATGTGGAACTGAGAAATTCCAGTCACAGAAAGAAAACAGAACAATTACAAACTTTATCAGAACAGACAAACAATTCCCATCAAGGGGTTGGCAAGTCACTGTAGAGGTGGAAGTGCTCTTTGGGGCTCTAGGTCAGACTATTTATAGGCTCCATGGATCCTTCCCTTCTCTAGAGACCTTCTTCTCTCTGATTGGTCCCGTGTACCCACCCTCAGAAGCCACCCTCCCCCCAATGCTGAAGGTTAACAGTTTGTAACAGTGAAAATCTCCTTTGCTTTGTGGGGAAAAAACCTTAAGCTCACAGAGCAGCCCATCTTGAAGAGACCCGTTCCTCTTGCTCAGATATCTTCCAGTTTCTCCAGCACCCTTCAATGTTTACCAGCTACCTCTGAATTGGAGTGGTCATGGAAATAAATATAAACAAAATAAAAACCAGATAAATGCCCAGCAAATACATGAAGGGAAAGTTCAATATTACTAAACATGAGGAAATGCAAATCATAATTACAGTGAGATATCACTTCATCTTAAATGATATGTATATTTTGGCAAAAGTACAAAAAAACAAAACTAGCAACACAATAAACAAAATTAAGCACCACAAATCCATATAAAGCCTCGTGAAGAAAGAATGAAGGGGATTCTTGCTTGCTGTTGGTGGAAATACCAGTTTATATAAATATTACAGGAAAAACATGGAAGTTTTCTAAAAATTAAATGTCAAACTCTCATAGGATCTAGCAATACTACTCTCTGCATTATTAAATTTCACAATCATTGTGCAAATTATTTAACATTAACAACTTGAAGAAAGAAAGATTTATTTTGAATCATAGCTGCAAATGGTTCAGTTAATGGCATATTCGGCCTCTGGGCCTGGACTGACAATTGTGGCAGTAGACTTGTGTGACTGGGGAGTCTCTTCATGTTTTAAAGATAAAAGCAAAAAGTGAAGATGGTACTATGGACTTGGTATACACTTCAAAGGCAAACCCCCAGCAAACTATGTCTAAAGTTGTCAAATAATCCAAAAACAGCATTACCAATATTTGACACATGAGCTTACACAGGGTTATTTGAAATTCAAACCTAAAATCTCCCAAAAAGCACATATTGGAAGGACATGAAACCAGAGAGAATTCTGCGCTGATGTGATCATTTCAGCACAATTCAATAAATACCAGAAATAGAAACAACCTGTGCTGTAGAATATAATTTTAAGATGTGTTACATTTGTTTGTTCTGGTGAGCATTTGCTTTACTGATGCAAAGATGTGTTGCATTCCTTTATGCTGCATTTATTTAACTTTTTGAAGCTGTGTTACTGTGCTTCTCTAAAACTCCTGATAGTCTAATAAAGAGCTGAACGACCAATAGCGAGGCAGGAGAAAGGATAGGAGGAGCGGTCAGGCAGAGAGAGTAAATAAAAGGAGAGATCTGGGAGGAGCAAGAAGCAAGAAGAAGGAAGAAGGAGCAAGAACAAGAAGAGGAGGATGCTAGGGGCAAGCCACCCAGCCACACAGCAAGCCACAGAGTAAGAGTGAAAGTAAGATACACAGAAGAAAAGAAAAGACCCAGAGGCAATAGGTAGTTGGGATAGTTTAAACTTAAGAAAAGCTGGCAAGAAACAAGCCAAGCAAAGGCCGAGTGTTGTGGGAATTCATTCTACCAATTATCTTTGAGGTATAAGCCTTAGGGTGTGATTTTTGATCTGCATACTTGATTGCTTAAAAGTAGAAAGAGGGGGCATCAAGGTCTCCTCCTCCTCCTCCTCCTCCTCCTCCTCCTCCTCCCCCTCTCCTCTTCTTCTTCTTCTTCTTCTTCTTCTTCTTCTTCTTTTTTTTCTTCGGGTGGATTCAGATGACTGGATCCATTAGCTCCTGGGCAGAATGGACAGCAGCTGTTCACCTAGTTTTGTGTTCATGAGCTGAGCTTATCTTCCTCTTTATTACTTTAATAAATCCTTGTTACCTCCTTAAATAGACTCATGTGGCTGTCTCATAATAGCAGCACATTTTTAAGTGATAGTAAGACTCCATGCATTTGAGAGAACCTGTATTTACCATGATATGAATTAATAAAGTGTTCTGTACAAGACAATGAAATGCTACCAAGAAATCAAAGGATGAAATTTTGTTAGCTGCAACAGCATGACTTGAAACAGACATCATTCATTATATTAAGCAAAATAAAGGAGGCTCAGGAAGGCAAATTAAGGATAGGTTTCTTCACATGGAATCTAAAATCATTGATGTAATAAGCATCGAAAGAAAAATGACTATTTTCAGAAGCCAGAAAGAGAAAGGGATAGGGATTTATTGATGAAACAAAGAGTATCAGGAATGAAGGAGTAAAAAATTCTGTTGTGTTATTCTGTATCAGGGTCATTATAGATAACAATAACATATCCTGTATTGAAAAATAGATGGTTTGTCTTGAAAACTTACAGCCATAGAAAAATAATAAATATTTGAAGACACATTTTCTTAACCATACTTTATATTATATGATGTGTATATGTATTGACAAAGCATAAGAATATGCACAATTTAATGTTTTAATGCATTTTAAATTTTTAACATTTTAAGAAGAGAACCCAGGACTTTCTTATTTCTTTGAATAATTGCCCTCATTTTACCCACTATTAAAGGTTCAACTTTTTGACCAGAAACACATGATGAAAATCTGTCGGCAGGCTTTCTGTTCCTCTGGCTCTTGCCATCCATCCACTGCCTCTTCCATGATGTTAGCTGAGCCTCAAGTGTTGACGTGTGTTAAGGATGTATCAGTTATAGCTGAGCCCCACACAACCACTTGTTCGCTGCATTTGATCCATTGTGGTCTTTGTCAATGATCTCCATCCTAAACAACACATGAATGAGGACAACAACAATAGCTCTGCTAGCATGGAAGAGGGAAAGCTCACAGTCTCCAACCTACACAAAGGACTACATGCAACAAGGAATTCTGAAAGTAGGAGTGATAAATGTTCTTCAACAGGGAGGATCCTCAAAATTGGTTATGTAGTATGAACAGGTCACCCCTGAAGACATGTACATATAAACAAAATTGTACAGACTGTGAAGGTTATATTGATATACTTATTAATACATATAATATATATTAGTAATATATAATATACACTTCTAAATTGCACACAGACAAAGAAATTAAATTTTTATAAAGGCCATGAATTTGAGAAAGAATAAGATGGTAGATAGAAGATGTTGGAGGGAGGAATGGAGAAGGGGAAATGGTGTAATTATATTTTAATTTCAAGTAATTTTTAAGTGACAATTTAAAAATATTATAAAATTCGTTATTATAAAATGCCTTGCAAATAAGTACTAACAGCACACAACAAAATGAGCTGAACCCAAAGTCTATATAGCTTAATAAACTTCTATCCAATTAGAATTGGCTTTTGGAATGAAAACTGTGAAGTTTCACATTAAATTTCACAATTTCAGTATCAGATATATTTTATGTACTTATCTACCAGCAAAACAATAAAAATAATCCATGATAGAATTAGAACTAGAAAAACAATTAGGTTTCTGTCCTCTTTCATAACCAAGGTTCACTGCCTTCTTTCAAAAAATTATTAGGAACTTTTCTGTGCGATTATGGGCTCATCAAATGAGGCAAACAAACTACAACTCAGTAATGCTGTCATTTACAGCTACATTAATAAACGACCTTGAACAAATGCCCCCCTTTATTTAGGTAGGGTTTCTATTGCTGTGATAAAATATGATGACCAAAAGCAACTTGGGGAGGAAAGGTTTATCTGTCTTATACTTTCAGGTAACAATCCACCACTGATGGAAGACAGAGCAGGAACTCAAAAAAGAGCAGGAAACTGGAGGAAGAAACTGAAGAGGAGGTCATTAAGGAGTGAGGCTTGCTCCTCATGGGTAGCTCAGCTGTGCTTTATAGAGAAGCCAAGACCACCAGCCAAAGACTGCCAATGCCCAGAGTGATGTGGGCCCACCTACAGCAATGTCAATCAAGAAGAGGTACCACAGTCTAGCCCATAGGCCAATCAGATGGGGGCATTTTTACAACTGAGGATCCCCATTTCTGAGTGAATCTAGATTATGAGAATTTGACATAAAACTAGCTGGCACATCTTATGACCTCCCTAGTGACACTATAACCTAGAAAAAGAAGCAATCGTTATATAATATTGATCATAGCAGAGATAATTCTAAATTCATCCTCAGCAACACTGATAGGGCAAAAAGTCATGTATGTCATCTGGAAGGAACCAGTCTGGGCCCAAAGGTAGAGCAAAGTTAATCTAAATGTAATATTCTTGCTTCATAATGTGTTCTCTTTTTGTACCCTGATCACTAAGTGTCATTACCGTGTAAGATTTTCTTTAGAGACAGGATTTCTGGGCTTAATTTTTTTTCCTTAAATGACTACTTCACACAAAATGGAAATTGTGTTGAAAATGTCCCAAAACTTACCTGCCTACCAAGCTCTTGACTTAAAAAGTGACAAGCTCCAGAAATTCTGACTGAAGTGTAATCTCCAAACCAAGGCAAACCTTCACGGCTCCCTCTATGTAACTGGAGAGATAACTGTTCCTATGGGTATTATTCACACAAATTAAAAAAAAATAGTAAATTAAATTATCAGTGAATCTGACAGCAGTTATTAAAATGCTACCTATGTCTTCAATAGAATACAGATCAGTTTGAACTCATTCATACTACTAACAACATGGAAAATTACCTTGCTCTGTATTTCTTGATGCCAATGCAGCATGGTGACTATATCATCCCTAATCCTTCCTGATGTATTTCAATCAGTGAAACAACCAGGCTAAAATGGGCCATATGTTGTTTAACAGAATGCTATTTGTCTATCTAAGTTTGATCCTCAAAGACCATGGAAAATTTTATCCTGGTCTGACTTGTAAGTTTGGGTTCATGGTTGCAAATCCTCTTACATGAACTCTCAGCTACAGATTTGTTGGACATTATTTTCTTTCTGGTAGTTTTATTCATTGTCTTGAACTCTTCTGTCGCTGTGTGCTTTTGCAATGACTGCCACAATGGTTCAACAGCAGGAAACACACAAAGAGCTGCTGTATGTGGTGTGGGCGCAAGCGATCCTTATATGGGAAAATGTGGAATTCTGACCTTTTGCAATTTGCTAACACCCTAACAAATGGTACCCTAACCAAATGGGAACTGGGAAACCAAATGAGCATGTAGAAAGTGGTCACTGGTTCATGAAATTCTAGCCAAGAAAGAAAAATCACAACCCATGTAGAAATGAGCTTGAAAGAAAAGATAGTCACTTCAGAATCCAGTGTTACTCCAGTTCCAAACTTGGAACCAGAGGAACTCAAGTCAGTACCAGTGCTTACGGTTTGAGTATGAAGGATTTTAGAGAAACAGAGACATAATTGATACAAAAAGAAAGTGACCTCATTAAAAGCACAGAAAAGTAGAAGTCAAAGGGGTAGGAAGCTGATCTAAGCAATGAGGGTAATTTTTATGGGATTAATGCATTACTTCTTTTCAGGTCGATGCCGGTGCATTTGTTGCTGTGACTTAAGCTCTCTAGATTGCCGAAGAAATTATACATTTCCATGTGTATGTGTTTGTTTAGTGTTTTTATTTTCACCATGATTTTTTAAAATTTTATTTTTGATGTTATAACATAATTAAAACATTTCTCCCTTTCCTTTCCTCTCTCAAATACCTCCCATATGACTGACCTGTCTCTACTTCAAATCTGTGGCCTCTTTTGTCACTAATTGTTATTGCTTGTGCATATATGTTCATGTGGGGGATGAGTGGAGAGAAAGAGAGGGAGAGAGAGAGAGAGAGACAGAGAGAGATTAAATATAAATATAATCCAGTCCATGTTATGTATATATGTTTCAAAGCTGAGTCACATGCCCTTTTTGTAAACTTAAAATGTAAACCTTAATATTCTGGTCAGTCAGCTTTGCATGTTAACTTCCTGTGGCTGAGAGAAGGCAAAGTTCTACATTGTATTGTCTTCATTTTTACATAGACTTTTCCCTTTTTGATTTTTCTGGAAGCATATCTTCATCTTTATATATTTTTATAGATATCTAGCACAGTGTAGCTCAGCAGAATGAAGCTGTGTTTTTCTAGAAAGTTGCTAGGAAGTAATTCTGATATATGAGATTTGGTGTTAGAATTATTAAGTATTACTAAATACAATTATTTTAGTTATTACTGAATAAGGTAAGTCATACAAGTTCTTGTTCGGGAAACAATCAATGATAGTTGATAAGTTCATCATCTTTTACTGAAGCTGCATGGGTATCAGAAAGATAATGGACAGAGCACAGTAAATGAATTTCTTAGATTTGCTACTAGTTTCTTGTGAGGCTCATTATGTGCCTGTACATTCTCAGGCACTAATTGCCTTCCTCCAAGAAGCTGAGAGCACAGACTGGCCCCCTTTCTTTGGGATATTGTGTGGGGGATAGTGATGTGGTAGAGGGGTGTGAAGTATGAAGTGGTATTTGGAAATGTCTGCCTACCCAATTTATTTTTTATTAGAAAAAGGGCTTTGCTGCACACGCACGCACGCACGCACGGATGCACGCAAGCACACATGTGTGCACATACTATTTTCCTTTACTTTATGAGTAAGAATAAGAGTGTTTACAAATTTTGGCTTCAGTCCTCATGTATCACAGCATTCAAATATCTATATTTTGTAAACTTTTTTCTGATTTATACTTGCCACTATTAAGCCAAGATATGTCACCAAGGATAAAAGCAAAGAAGTGACTCCACCAAGTGGAAGCTTTGTGGCTCAGTAAACTTTATTGGGCTGTTTCTAGAAGCCTAGGTAATGGGTTACTTATAGGATCTTGGGCAACTTACGGTTAGCTACAACACTGAAAGAAAAAATTTTCTTGCTGCAACTGTTAATTGTCTATACATGTCGGGAGAGGGTGTGGTCTCCTGAGTCTCTTTCTTTAGCAACTGTTAACTGTCTATACATCTTGGGCAAGTGTAAGATTTACTGAGATCTTTTTTTTTTTTTTTTGATTTTTCGAGACAGGGTTTCTCTGTGTAGCTTTGCGCCTTTCCTGGAACTCACTTGGTAGCCCAGACTGGCCTCGAACTCACAGAGATCCGCCTGGCTCTGCCTCCCGAGTGCTGGGATTAAAGGCGTGCGCCACCACCGCCCGGCTCTGAGATCTTTTTCCTAGTAACTCTAAGCTATATAGATACTTATAGAGGTATGTGGTCTCTTGAGCTCCCCCTCAGTACATGGCAGAAAGTCAATGGGCTCAATCTTGTCCAGGTCAACTTAGAATAACATAGCTGGTGATAGTTCTAGAGGGCAACTGCCATGTCATGCCTAAAGATACATTCTGCAGGCTAATGCAATAGAGTGGTAAATGTTCTTTAGTCAATTTGTGTAGAAGGCAACCCTGATGAAAAAATGGAGTTTTTTCACAGTTATGAATCTCAACACTACTGAATATTATGATTATGTCTACATAATTTATCAGCATGCTTCAAAAATGAAGAAAAGACTGCCAAATTATATTTTAAAAAGTGTGCATAGTAATAGAAAAAATACTAATTTACACAAGGTGAAAATGTAGTCTTTATAATACTCTCACTAATATTTGAATGGAAGTCTTTTATTGTAATATCTACTGGAACTAGCTTCCATTGTTAAATGGATTCCATCAGAGATGACCACTCAGACATAGTTTATAGCAAAGTGACTGTCTTTATTTCAACTGGCTAGGACTACACTCAGCTATTTGGATCCTAAGTAGAACATGGAGTGTCCAGAGCACAGGGTATTTGAAGGCAGAAACCACATCCTAGCTTGGATTCCTAGATTCAAGTTAGATAATTTCTATGGGATTCTCCATCAAGGAAATCAAATTCTAGTTAAACCTGAAATAACCTCAGCAAGAATACAAGATGGAGGTACCTTTGCCCTGTCTTGCCCTTTCAAACCCCAACTATACATATTGATGGGTTTTGGTTTTCTGTGGTGGTTTCCATATATTTCAAAGAGAAGTTTCCTTGATAAAGTGTGAAGATGACAACTATCTGTGAGTAGAAGAATAAATATTTATAAATTTCAGTTAGAAATTATGCGTGCTTAGTAAGTTAGAGGTTGCAGGTTCTCCTCCAATAACCATAATTTCACTAGCACTGAGTAGTTAGTAAGATTTCCAGCGCCAGGAACGGCCAAACGGTCGGGCTTAAAAACATACATATGAACTACATTATACAGAATCATCAAATTATAATTATGAATATATATGTATATATAATATGTAATAATAGTTGATGCAGAAAAAGGACATGATTTGAAGGACAGTGGAGAGGAGTATGTGAGAGATCTTGGAGGGAAGAAAGGAAAGGGAGAACTATTGTAGTTAAAATACAATCCTAAATTAAAAATAAAAATTCTGGAATAAAAATATGAATGGTAAATTTCCCTTACCACCAATAAACAAGGTCGGCTTTTCTGCAGCTAACAATGCTATTCTCCTCTATATTCAGTTAATTCAGTAAACTTATTTTTGCTTATTTTCTTTCTCCACTTTTTGTATAGTTTCGTGGAACATTGTCTTTAGATTAAATCTCTACCATGAATAAATTTTGTCATCAATTTTTATATAGCCAAATTAAACTTAAAATAACCTGATTTATTTTCAAATTCCATGTAATTTTGATGGATTTTTACCACTGAAAGAACAGCTATGTCTTTCCCCCAGTTCCTCAGGCATGAAAAATATATCAAAGTTGTGTAAATGGTGATTTGTGTTTTTCAGTAAAAAAAAAAAAAGATAACATATTACTTGATGTACAATGGAGAAAAAAATCTTTAATTAAATCTATTAATTTTTCTTTAAATGAAAACAATGTTTAAGTACAAAGTAGTGATAGTAGTATTTGAGTTTAATCCTACTCTGTGTAGGAGATTCATACAGATAGTTTCAAAAGCAGAAAAAAATTCAGATATGATTAACTTTTATAATATCATAAAGAAGCAGATAAATGGGTTTGATCACAGTTGGGCCCTTTAGAGTGTCTTAATTTCATTCTGATTTGATGTAGTGTAAGCATCATATGCACATTGGAACAAGCAGATATCCTGATATTCTGTTCAAAGTTATTGCCTTGTATGCTGCAGTGTTAGGATATTTGTTATGCAAGCTCATCTTATACAAATATTTTCTTTATTGGGCATTTTCAGGCTTACTGATGATTTTCACTATTTTCTGAAGAAGTTTGGCTTGTTTTTATGTGGGAAGTTTGCTGAGCTACATTATTGGGGTTGGTGTGCATAGCATGCTTTCCCCCTACTCAACCTTGCTTTCCTCATACCTTCTATCCTCTAAATTTAAATTTATTTCAGCTTGAAGTAATGTGTGTAATGAATCACCTATTGGGAATTAGGTGAGGAATAAATGGAAAAATTGAATAAAAAAGTGCAAAATTGACAGAGCTGGCAGTTCACCTACATGTAAAGAATGATGACCTGAATTGCTTAAGCAGTTTGTATGTAGTTGGATGCTGATGCATTTGATGTTGATGCTTTTAGGTGTCACTTAAATTTACTTGGACACCTTGTACGTAAAGTACCTCAGATTCTGATGTTAATACCTTCCTAAGGCAATGAGGCATATTTACACTTACCTCGGTCACTTATTTCATCTATTAAGTTCAGAAGTTATCTTTTATCCATTATTAGACCACCATGGACTTTGATAGAACACTGTTATCAGGCTTTACATGGTCACTATTTCCCTTCCTAATATCCCCATAGTGATCACAATTATGATCTTCATATTGAAAACTGTTATCAGATCAAGCAACAAAAATTAAATGTAGCTATGAGCTACTTACTCAGTTGCAGATATATATAGTTTTCATATTTGTAAGTAATAATTATAAGTTTTATTGTTTTATTATAAGTTACTAGCTCTTTAAAAAATTATGGGTAACCAGTTATGCAAAAGCTGGAAGTCTCCATCTGATTGCAAACTATCAAGAATAGAAACTTGTTGAGGACATTCTGGAGTTGAGTTTCTGGGAGTTTCTTTTTCTGCATTGGAAATGCAGACATTACATTAAAAGAACATAATATGTCCTTGGTAGCCACCCTTTGCTTTAGCATTTAATAAGTATTTGATGTAATTAGTGCTACATTGGGGCAACTAAATATTCCAGTGTTATTGTGGTGGATGATAAGTCCAGATCCTGTTCAAAGCCCATATATGATTTTGACCTGCACACATTCACATTTCTTCAGTTTCCTATAACCTCCATTAGATGTTTGGATTTGGGGAGATAAAACACCAAGTAAAATACTTGTGTTAATGAGTTAGAAGAAAAGTAGGAGTAAAAAGACAGTTTCCCATCCTATGAAAACTGTTTATGTAAATCCTATGATTGACAGTGGAGGATGGAGATTTGAAACCCAGCATCCACATCATGACTCACAATGATCTTTAACTCAAGTCCAGAAAATCCAATGCCATCTTCTGGACTCCTTGGAAAACTTGCTTGCACATGGTGCGCACATATTCAGGAAAAACACTCATACACATAATAAATAAATAAATAAATAAATAAATAAATAAATGAACTCACAGCCCAACTCCCAGAACAAAGTATTTAAATTCAGGAGTAAAAACAGAATAAAAGAGAGACATGGTATATGCGGCTGACAAGATGGTTGTCTTTCAGAGAAACTGTGTTTTCTTCCAAACAACAACCTGATGGCTCACAATCATCTATAACTCTACTTTCAGGAGAGCTAATACTCAATCCCAAACCTCAATCCCACATCAGACAAACATGTGATGCCTATTATATGCAATATATATACATATATATACATATATATGAACATTAACTGTATTTTTATATAAATAAATATATATTAAACAAAATATAAACTAGTGTGTATGCATGCATTCATTTCTCCCTCCCTTTGACTATGCATGTGATATGAGTAGCTATTTGAAGTTATTGCCTAGGTTCTAGCACATTTTATAGATTATAGCCTAGAATTGAGAGCCAAAAAGCTCCAGGAAAACATATGATGTATATAATGTACATAAATACATGCATGCAAAACATGCATACACATAATATAAAAATAAATACATATTTTTAAAATTCTATGGTACATCCCTGCACATTGCAGATTATACACTAGTGATTGGAATCTTGAATGACTAGGCTGAGGAAATAAATTACTTACTAACTTCAACAGGAAATGCTTATAAATTTGATCCTGATTGAAGGGTTTTTCTCCCTTCTTTAAAAGGATTAAAAAGCAGCTTTTATAAAAATTCAATTAGCACTTCTGCTTCATAATGCTGGTGCATATGCCATTGATGAAACCTTAGTGAATATTCTCATCTGAAGGTGGATCAAATCCTCTCTTAATATGAAGATCTCAATTAAGATTTATTAAAATTTCTTATGATGAGGCAAATTAAGAAATTGTTGATATAAGCAAATGACATATATTAATTTACTTTGCATAGTACATAGTTGCTGCTAGCAGTAGGGGTTGGTTATTTAAGGAGCTAAATTGCTCTGCAGGGTGTAGATGAAGCCAGGCAATGAATGGCTCCAATCAAGCTACCCACACTCTTGTGGGATGTTTGTGACTATGGTATTATCAATGCTATTACCCAAAATATGCTGCTAATTATAATCACTGTTTCGAATCCAGGAGATTTTAAATGACACCTAACTTGTAAAGGCTTACAGCAGTGCTGAAACTGTAAATTAAGCATATCAAGAACTCTATTCCTATTAAGGGCAAAACAAAAGATAGTTAACTGTATTACACACTGATTCACATATACACAAATACAGACATATGCACACATTTCTTACTGTATCTGAAAGATTTCCATCCTGGACTATTTTTATGAAGACTAAAATTGAACATAATTATTGAGTGAAGGGGCTAGGCATAATAAACTTCCCAGTAGTGAACCACTACCCAATAAAAAATTATTGGGAATAAATTTTTTCATAGAGAATAATGTCTGTCACATCTGTCTTTCCATGGAAAGAACCTTAGATGTCTCAGAGATTCTGAGGCCAAGACATCATTACAAATAATTCATGAAAAACTGAAATGCATGCTATTCTTCTGTAGGAGGTTTCCATTGAAAACCAAGTCAAACCTTATTATCTGTCACCTGATATTAGCCATTAGTGGAAAGTCATCAACAACTTACATAAAAATAAAGCAAGAGAACTTTCATATTGATTGTTACATCTAACTCTATTTGTCAACCTATATTCTCCTGGGAAGATTACCTGTACCTTTTTCCAGGGTTTCCTTATATGGCCCTAGCTGGCCTGGAACTCATTATGTAGATCAAGCTATCCTCAAACTCACCAATATCCATCTATCCTGCTCTTGAATGTTGGGATCAAAGGTACATATCACCATGCTTGGGCTATTAAAAAAGAGTTTCAGTATGTAACTGTCTACATTGGGTTGGCCTGTGGACATCTCTGTGGGGAGTAGTCTTAACAGACTTAATTAATGAGGATACTCTCAGCCCACCATGGGCAGCACCATTCCCTAAGGAGGAGTCCTGAATAGTGTGAGAGTAGAGAAGTCCAAGTCAGCAATCAGGCAAGCACAGAGGCACAGAAGCACACATGCATGCATTCATTTCTCTCCCTTTCTGACTGTGAATGTGATGTGAGTAGCTGTTTGAAGTTATTGTGTAGTTTCAACCACAATTTATGGATCTGTGGATTCCTGGGAATTTCCCTAGCACCAGGTTTCTCCCTATCCTCATGATGTCTCCCTCTATCAAGATATCTCTTTCATTGTTCTCCCACCCGGTCCCTGTTCCAGCTTGACCATTCTGTTCCCTTATGTTGTCATCCTCCTTGGCCTACCCTCTATTGTTCCCTCTCACCCCCAGTTTACTCAGGAGATCTCATCTATTTCCCTTTCCTAGTGTGATCCATCTATTCTTCTTAGGGTCCTTCTTGTTGGCTAGCTTCTCTGGAGCTCTGGGTTGTAGTCTGGTTATCCTTTGCTTTTATGATTATTATTAATTATTAATTAATTTATTTATTTTGGTTTTTCAAGACAGGGTTTCACTGTGTAACCTGGCCATCCTGGAACTCCCTGGCCTCAAACTCAGAGATTCATCTGAGAATCTCTGCCACCAGAGTGCTGGGATTAAAGGTTTGCACCACCACTGCCTGACTTACTTTTAATTTTTATAGGTAATACTAAGTAGAGACATGACATCATAGACTAAATTAATTGAGGTTTGAGTAAACCATATGGGTTTGGTCTCAGTTTATGTTTCATTCTTATTTCCTAATAAGATTAAAATATTAATTCAAGTTTTATCCAATTGAATGTTCATCTTTTGATTATATATATTCCTTCTCAGACCAGATCATGTTCAATTTGTTCATAAGTACATCAGTTGTTACCAATTACAATCTTTGTATATTTCCTTTATTATATATCCCTCTCAAGTATGTTTCTAAAAATAGCTAATGCAGCTCAACCTTGAGACTGGCGATTTGTGTGTGAAGCTATGAGTTTAGCACCACAAACAACAAAAACTGCTTATGAGAATTCACTGCTTTTTAAAAATAGTGAATGCACATGTTAATAAATATAACTCAGATGTGTTGTTCCTCAGATTCTTCCATGAGCTACTTTTCCTTCTTTTCACAACTCGAGTCAATCAGAATCCATACATACTGTTTAAATTTATAGCACAATGAGGGATTCACTTTCTTCCTTAAAAGATTAATGTGAAGAGGTCTTGTTTAAAAATGAAAGGGGTCAGAATAAATGTTTTCTCATTTAGTTTTCAGTGATCTTCTTTCTCTCAGAGAGTCTGTCTCTGATCCCTCTCATCTCTTAATTTTCTTATCATTTGGAAATTCAATGCATTTATACAATGTGTGGTGAACATATCCTTCTACCATTACCTCACTCTATTAAATACCCCAGTGCTCCTCACCCCATATTTTTTCCAACTTCATGTCCATTTTTTATTTACTTTCTGCTTTGGCTATTGATAACTGTTGAGTCCAGTTAGAGCTGCTCATGTGTATATGGAAGTGTAGTCACTCAGTGGACCATGACCTCCTACCAGTGACCACATGACCAAAGGGGAGTGACTCTGCCTTCCTCCTTTAGTAGCCAAATAGTTGCCACACTTCCCATTAAGGAGGGTCAGGGGATCTGCATAAGGTCAAAACAATAGAAATTCCAGCATGAACTGGGGGGGGGGGCACCTTAGTTCCCCTGTCTTTCCTTTTGTCCTTTTTTTTCATTCTTTCCTTTCTATTAATTGTTGTCAGGGTCATTCAGTATGAAAACAACAGCAGCAACACCACCACCAAAAACCCTGCATCTTAATAGCGAACTAAAGTCATGGTACTTTTAATTTATTTTTATTTCACAACTGAGTTTTGTGTTTCTACTTTTTCTTGAGTGATTTTATTTTGACTATAATATCAATAATCTATCCAATGACAATGCCTGCAAGGAAACTTTCACAGTCATGAAGCAATATAAATAAATATACTAGTATTATCTTAATCTAATTTTACAAAGAAAAGATAGTAAGTGGAAAGATTACTTTCTTGAGTTAAAAGGCATTACATGATATCACACAATGGATATTGGACAGCAATGCCCTTCTCTTGACCACTGTGATGTTCTTCTTACAATGTACTTGCCACAGTTCTTAGCATGCATGGCCATAGAAGAATGAAGTCACCTTTTAGTGCATTCCACTGTTTATGGGTCAGGATTCTTTGTAATGATTTCTGGGCTGCCATGTATATTTAATTGACAGACAGTTCCTAGTGTTTGACTATCTTACTTCCATTGAAATCCTTTTTTATTTTACTGTTAGGTCCTCATCACTGTTGTGGATTTTGGACTACTTCTCTTTCTGAGCTATTATTTCCTAGTCATCTGCCTAGTCTTGGAAGTTTGTTTCCAGTTTATGTCAGGTGTATTCATACAAGTATTGTGTTATATTTTTCCAGAATCTCCAAAGGCAGTTTTGACTCTTAAGGGGGGGGGGAAATACCTTTGTCTATCCAGTTATTATTTCACTCATATTTAGTGTCAGAACCATTTTTTCCTTTACAGCCTCAGACACTGAGATTGTTGTTGGCAATAACTTCAGCCACATCTGTGGTTCTAACAAACAACCTTACACTAAAGTGTAAACCTTTGCAGGTCATCTTGCATTCAGTAACTGATCTAGTCAGGTCAACCAAATGTGAGCTCAACCTGCAAAATCATTGTAGGACCAGAACTCCCAGGGCATCTGCTCTAGGCTCTTATTGAATTTCTATCACCACTGACATCCTAATTCATCTTTCTTCTGAAGGAGAGAAGGAAATATATGTCATACACTTGTTATCTTTAATATGTACTTAATATAGCCAAATGGCTGACTTGCTCTGCAGAGGCTTAATTGACAATTCCTGACTAAGAGTTATAGGATTAGGTAAAAATAAAATGAGTTAAAATTTTACTACTAATATAGTTAGGATAAAATGCTGAATTCTACTATTGAATTCTTGCTAGCTTCAGCAGAAACCATGCCCTGCCTTCTCCCTTTCTTGGGAGTGCTAAGCCTTGTGAAAGCTATCTCTTAAAATAGACATTACAGAAACTGTTCTAACCTTATCAGTCCCACTTCTGTAGACATGCCTAACCACAGTGGAATTTTCCCTCAGTGGCCATCATACAGAGACAGTCTGCAGGTGGTCGCATCAGGGAAGAATTCAACACTGTTTTTCAGGCTATAAATATTGTTAGAAACTGGAGGTTGGGGCTGGACTTTGTAGAACACTAGCTTGGATAAGGCCTTTAACATATATATATATATGAAAGCTGATTCTTCCAACTCTGTGTATCACTTGATTCTTTATTAGCCTATTTTTTCACAATACTTTCACTGGTTTCTGTTGTATGATACTATCTTAGTTGCAGTTTCTATTCCTGAGATGAAACAACATGACCAAAAGCAACTTGCCCAGGAAAGGGTTTATTTCACACATACTTCCATATAATAGTATAATAGTTTATCACTGAAAGCAGTTGGCCAGGAGCTCATACATGGTGAGAATCTGGAGACAAGATCTGATGGAGTGACAGGCCATGGAGGAAGGCTGCTTACTAGCTTGCTTGGCCTGCATTCCACAGAAGGCAGGACCACCAGCTAAGTGGTGTCCACACCCACAATGGGCTGTGCCCTTCCTCAGTAATCACTAATTATGAAAATGCTTTACAGATTTGTCCACTTACAGCCTGATATTATGGAGGAATTTTCTCAGTTGGAGTTCCCTCCTCTCAGCTGACTCTAGCTGTGTCAAGTTGATATAAAACTAGGCAGCAGAGACACCTATCATGATTGACACTCTGGCATGATAAATTCTGCTAGAGGCTGCTTCCTTGTGGCAGGAGGGCTCTGCATAAAACCCAATTTTCTTGTTTCACGTATTTTCTGGCACTTTGAATTGCCCATTTTTTCTTTTATTGATATTTTTTTCTTTTTTTATTTTTTTCCATTTTTCTTTATTAAGAAATTTTCTACTTACTCTACATGCCACCCACAGATCTCATCTCCTCCCTCTGTCCACCCCCAAGCCCTCCCTCCCAAGCCACCCCACATCTCCACATCCCCCAAATGAAGGTCTCCAATGGGAGTCAGCAGAGCCCAGCACACCGATCCTAGACAGGTCCAAGCTGCTTCCCACTACACCAAGGCTGTGCAAGGCGCCACACCACAGGCACTGGATTACCAAAAGCCTGCCCATGCACCAAGGATGGATCCCAATCCCCCTGCCTGGGTGCCCCCCAAACAGTTTGAGCCAAATAACTGTCTTCCATATCCAGAGGGCCTATTCCAGTCCCATGGGGGCTTCACAGCCAGGAGTCTACAGTTCATGGGCCTCCAGTAGTGTGGCCGGTCATCTTGGCACTTCTTCCCTTCATTATCTCGATGTTCCCCGCCTACAGGATCCCTCCTCTCTCTCATTGATTGGATTCCTGGAGCTCAGCCTAGTGCTTGGCTGTGGATCTCTGCATCTGCTTCCATCAGTCACTGGACAAAGGCTCTATGATGATAGTGAGGGTCTTCCTTAGACTAGTTACCAGAGTAGACCAGTCCAGGCACGCTCTAGCCCACTGCCAGCAGTCCAAGGTGGGGTAATCCTTGTGGGTTCCTGGGAGCCTCCCCAGCACCCTGCCTCTTCCTTTTCCCATGATGTCCTCATCTATCATGGTATCTACCTCCCAGGTCTCACACTCTGTCCCTGTTCCAGCTTGACCCTCCCATTTACCTATGTTTTCATTCCCCACTCCTTGACCTCTGCCAGACTCCCACATCCAGTCCTCTCATATAAATCTCATCCATTTCTCCTTTGCTGGGTCATCCATGTGTCCCTCCTAGGGTCTTTCCTGTTACCTAGCCTCTCTGGAGTTGTGGGCTGCAGTCTGGCCATCCCTTCCCTCACATCCGGTATCCACTTATGAGTAAGTTCATACTATGTTTGTCCTTCTGAGTCTGGGATACCTCACTCAGGATGATATTTTCTTGTTCCATCCATTTGACTGCAGATTTCTTGATATCATTGTTTTTTACTGCTGAGTAGTATTTCATTGTGTATATGTGCCACATTCTTTATCCATTCTTCAGTTGAGGGGCATGTAGGTTGTTTCCAGGTTCTTGCTATTACGAATAGTGCTGATATGAACATAGGTGAGCATATATCCTTATGGTAAGATTGAGCATTCCTTGGGTATATGCCCAACAGTGATATAGCTGGGCCTTGAGGGAGACTTATTCCCAATTTTCTGAGAAACCGCCATACTGATTTCCAAAGTGGCTGTACAAGTTTGTATTCCCAACAACAGTGAAGGAGTGTTCCCCTTGCTCCACATCCTCTCCAACATAAGTTGTCTTCAGCGTTTTTAATTTTAGCCATTCTGACAGTATAAGATGGTATCTCAGAGTTGTTTTGATTTGCATTTCCCTGATGACTAAGAATGTTGAACAATTCTTTAAATGTCTTTCAACCATTTGAGATTCTTCTGTTGAGAATTCTCTGTTAAGCACTGCAGCTCATTTTTTAATTGGATTGTTCAGTATTTTGAAGTCTAGCTTTTTGAGTTCTTTATATATTTTGGAGATCAGCCCTATGTCAGATGTGGGGTTGGTGAAGATATTTTCCCATTCTGTAGACTGCCGTTTTGTCTTATTGACCATGTCCTTTGCCCTACAAAAGCTTCTCAGTTTCAGGAGGTCCCATTTATTAATTGTTGCTCTCAGTGTCTGTGCTGCTGGTGTTATATTTAGGAAGTGGTCTCCTGTGCAATGCTTCAAGACTACTTCCTACTTTCTCTTCTATCAAGTTCAGTGTAACAGGATTTATGTTGAGGTCTTTGATCCACTTGGACTTGAGTTTTGTACATGGCAATAGATAGGGATCTATTTGCAATCTTCTGCATGTTGACATCCAGTTATGCCAGCATCATTTGTTGAAGATGCTTTCTTTTTCCCATGGTACAGTTTTGGCTTCTTTGTCGAAAATCATTTGTTCACAGGTGTGTGGATCAATGTCAGGGTATTCAATTTGATTCCATTGGTCCACATGTCATTTTTTAATGCCAGTACCAAGCTGTTTTTATTACTATACCTCTATAGTAGAGATTGAGGTCAGGGATCATGATGCCTCCAGAGGTTGCTTTATTATACAGGATTCTTTTTAACTATCCTAGGTTTTTTTGTTTTTCCATTTAAAGTTAAGTATTGTTCTTTCCAGGTCTGTGAAGAATTGTGTTGGGATTTTGATGGGGACTGCATTGAATCTGTAGATTGTTTTTGGTAAGATTGCCATTTTTACTATGTTAATTCTACGTATCCATGAGCATGGGCGATCTTTCCATTTTCTGATATCTTCTTTGATTTCTTTCTTCAGAGATGTAAAGTTTTTATCATACAGGTCTTTCACTTGCTTAGTTAGAGTTACCCCAAGGTATTTATATTATTTGTAGCTATTGTAAAGGGTGATGTTTCTCTGATTTCTTTCTCAGCCCATTTATCATTTGTATATAAGAGGGCTACTGATTTTTTTTTTTGAGTTAATCATGTGTCCTGCCACCTTACTGAAGGAGTTTATCAGCTGTAGGAGTTCCCTAGTAGAATCTTTGGGGTCACTCAAGTATACTATCATATCGTTTGCAAATAGTGAAAGTTTTTCACTTCCTTTCCAATTTTTATCCTCTTGATCTCCTTTTGTTGTCTTATTGCTCTAAGTAGAACTTCAAGTACTATGCTGAATAAGTATGGGGAGAATGGACAGCCTTGTCTTATTCCTGATTTTAGTGGAATCGCTTTGAGTTTCTCTCCATTTAACTTGATGTTGTCTGCCGGCTTACTGTAAATTGCCTTTATTATATTTAGGTATGTTCCTTGAATACCTGGTCTCTCTAGAATCTTTATCATGAAGGGGTGTTGGATTTTTGTCAAAGGCCTTTTCATCATCCAAAGAGATGATCATGTGTGTTTTTTTTTCTTTCAGTTTGTTTATATGATGTATTACGTTGACTGATTTTCATATGTTGAACCATCCTTGCATTCCTGGGATGAAATATTCTTGATCATGGTGGATTATTTTTGATGTGTTCCTGGATTTGGTTAGCCAATATTTTATTGAGTATTTTTGTATTAATGTTCATGCGGGAAATTGGTCTGTAATTCTCTTTCTTTGTCGCATCTCTGTGTGGTTTGTGTATCAGGGTGACTGTAGCCTCATAAAAGGAATTTGGTAATGTTCCTTCTGTTTCTATTGTGTGGAACAATTTGAAGTGTTGCTGGAGAGGTCCCACCAAGGCCCGCAGTTCCACAACCCACGTATAAAATAAACACACAGACTCTTACATTATTTAAACTGCTTGGCCATTAACTCAGGCCTATCATTGTCTAGCTCTTACTCTTATATTTAGCCCATTTTTATTAATCTCTACTTTGCCACGTGGCTCGTGGCTTACCGGTACTTTACATCTTTCTTTTCCTCGCGGAGGCTCCAGGCAGTCTCTCCCTCTCCTTCCTGTTCCCTCAATTCTCCTCTCTGTTAGTCCCACCTATACTTCCTATCTGGCTACTGGCCAATCAGTGCTTTATTAACATATTTGTCATACAGAACATTCCACAGCATTGAAGAGTATTGGTATTAGCTCATCTTTGAAAGTCTAGTAAAAGTCTGCACTGAAACCATCTGGTCCTGGGCTTTTTTGGTTGGGACTCTTTTAATGACAATTTCTATTTCCTTAGAGGTTATTGGTCTATTTAAAGAGTTTATCTTGTCTTGATTTAACTTTGGTATGTGGTACCTATCCAGAAAATCATCCATTTCTTTCAGATTTTCCAATTTTGTGGAGTACAGGTTTTTGAAGTACGACCTGACGATTCTCTGGATTTCCTTATTGTCTGTTGTTATGTCTCCCTTTTCATTTCTGATTTTGTTAATTTGGATGCTCTCTCTCTGCTTTTTTGTTAATTTGGATAAGGGCTTGTCTATCTTGTTGATTTTCTCAAAGAACCAACTCTTTGTTTCATTGATTCTTTGTATTGTTCTCTCTGTTTCTATTTTATTGATTTCAGGCCTCAATTTATTTCCTGGTGTCTGTTTCTCCTGGGTGAGTTTGCTTCTTCTTGTTCTAGAGATTTCAATTGTGCTGTTAAGTCACTAGTGTGAGATTTCTCCAACTTCTTTATGTGGTCATTTAGAGCTATGAATTTTCCTCTTAGCACTGCTTTCATAGTGTCCCATAAGTTTGAGTATGTTGTACATTCGTTTTCATTGAATTCTAGGAAATCTTTAATTTCTTTCTTTATTTATTCCTTGACCCATTGGTGATTCAGTTGGGCATTATTCAGTTTCCATGAGACTGTAGGCTTTCTGTAATTTTTGTTGTTGAAATCTAACTTTAAGTCATGGTGATCTGATAAGATACAGGAGGTTATTTCAATTTTTTTGTATCTGTTGAGATTTGCTTTGTGTCCAAGGATATGGTCAGTTTCGGAGAAGGTTCCATGGGGTGCTGAAAAGAAGGTATATTCTTTTGTTTTAGGGTGGAATATTCTATAGATATCTATTAAGTCCATTTGTACAGCCCTAGTGTCCACAAAGATCTCTGAGCTCTTAGGGGAGGATGTCAAAAGAAAGTCTCATTTAGCGGTAAACACTCAATCATCTTTTTTTTCTCTGCAGCTTGATCAGTCGGGGTGTTTGTGTGTCTGTGTTCATTCTAATTTTTAAATCTTTTTTTTCCTACTGTGTGGTTGATCCTCCTGTTTCTGGTGTAAATTGTTGTTTAGTATTGTTATTTCCATCCCACTCTGCCCCAATTCTCATTCATTATGCTGATTTGCACAATTTGCATATATACCAGTCATTTTAGAATATTAACAGCATATTTCAAGAAAAATTTTATTACTTAAAATAATACAGGTGTTCACAAATGCAAATAGTGTGGGGCATGAAAAAATCTAGACTATTTGGTGATCAATATTTGAAGACATAATGAATAACAAGGAAAGTCTGATAAATAAATAAATAAAAGATAAGAGTCCTAAGATTTTGATGAAACATTTTTTTTCAGTGAAAAATACATTATCTACCTACCTATACATGCATGTGCATACACTCACAGGTACATATATTTTTATACTCCAAAATGTAAAAAGAGATGATAATTGTCAAGAGATGCACAAAGTAAGTAGGAAATTATCTGCACAAACTAAGATTTAGAATGATGGTCTATGTCACACACATCACATAAAAAGGAAATGTAATGAAATACAGTTTAATGAAGTCATTAAATTGCCAGGTGGTGGGGAAACAATTAGACATTTTGAATTTGAAGATTATGGGGTAAGTATAGTGATGTGTGTGAAATAAGAAAATTGTAATTTAGTATCAAGACTCTTGTTAATTAATATTTAGGAAGATTGAAAAAAATTTAGGTGTTTGGAAGATGACTTGGCCCTGCCAGGGTCCACAGTTGGCTTTCCAGAACTTATGGGGGCTCAGAACCATATGTAACTTCAATTCCAGGAATTCCAGTGTCATCTTCTGGCTTCTGTTGACATGGTACACACATTGTGCACAGACCTACATATAAGCCAAATACAGATACACACAAAATACAACCAAAACGAAAAATAGGTATTAAAAATTTATCAAGAAAATAAGAAAAAAATTAGAAATACAGTCAATATGGAAAATGTGAAAACTTGTTGGAGATGTAGAATTTATATAAAAATCAACTTTGACATTATGTGGTTGTGGAAAATATGACTATTGCACATAGTACTTATCTAGAAATATTTCTAATTTTGTAGTTCTTGCTTGCTAAAATTGGTAGGTCCTGAAATTAGCATGTAACTTTTAAAACACACTTTCGGCTCTTTAATAAAATATAATTTGTTTCCATTCTCAATCATAATACTATAATTTTAGAATCATTTCTAAATGGAGTACAAATTCTATCAAATAAGGTGAGAGAATCTTATATGACTCTTATGTGGCTTCGTGCAATGTATGATTAAGTGCAGTTGGTTACATTTTTGTTTTATTTTGTTTTGTTTGAATCACTATGAGTTAATTTAGCTATGGTGATAGATGATATGAAAGATATGGATTGCTGTAGGCTTTTGTTGGTAAGATCAGACATATTAAACAGCAAGGAAGTATACAGAGAGGCATACAAGAATGATGTTTACTTGAAACAGTCACTTATGTGTGATTTTTTTGTGAATATTGAAATTTTTATTCCAATTTTTTGTATCTGTTGAGATTTGCTTTGTGACTGAGTATGTAGTTGATTTTAGAGAAGGTTCCATGAGGTGCTGAGAAGAAGGTATATTCTTTTGTGTTAGGGTGGAATATTCTATAGATATCTATTAAGTCCATTTGAATCATAATGTCTATTAGTTCCCTTATTTCTCTGTTAAGTTTTTGTCTGGCAGACCGGTCCATTGGTGACAGTGGGGTGTTGAAATCTCCCACTACTAGTGTATGGAGTTTAATGTGCGATTTGAGCTTTAGTAATGTGTCTTTTACAACTGTGGGTACCTTTTTATTTGGGGCATAAATGTTCAGAATTGAGACTTCATATTGGTTGATTTTCACTGTGACAAATATGTAATATCCTTCCTGATCTCTTTCGATTGATTTCAGTTTGAAGTCTATTTTATTAGATATTAGGATAGCTACACCAGCTTGCTTCTTAAATCCATTTGATTGGAAAGTCTTTTCCCAGCCTTTTACTCTGAGGTAATGTCTGTCTTTGCAGTTGAAGTATGTTTCTTGTATGCACAAAGCAAATCTCAACAGCTTCAAAAAAATTGGAATAACCTCCTGTATCTTATCGGACCACTATGGCTTAAAGTTAGATTTCAACAACAACAAAAATTACAGAAAGCCTACAATCTCTTGGAAACTGAATAATGCCCAACTGAATCACCAATGGGTCAAGGAAGAAATAAAGAAAGAAATTAAAGAGTTCCTGGAATTCAATGAAAATGAATGTACAACATAAGCAAAGATTTGGGACGCCGGGCGGTGGTGGCGCACGCCTTTAATCCCAGCACTCGGGAGGCAGAGGCAGGCGGATCTCTGTGAGTTCGAGGCCAGCCTGGGCTACCAAGTGAGTTCCAGGAAAGGCACAAAGCTACACAGAGAAACCCTGTCTCGAAAAACCAAAAAAAAAAAAAAAAAGATTTGGGACTATGAAAGCAGTTCTAAGAGGAAAATTCATAGCACTAATTGCACACATAAAGAAGTTGGAGAAATCTCACAATAATGACTTAATAGCACACCTGAAAGCTCTAGACCAAGATGAAGAAAACTCACCCAGGAGGAATGGATGCCAGGAAATAATTAAAGTGAGGGCTGAAATCAATGAAATAGAAACAAAGAGAACAATACAAAGAATCAATGAAACAAAGAGTTGGTTCTTGAGAAAATCAATAAGATAGACAAGCCCTTATCCAAATTAACCAAAAAGCAGAGAGAGAAAGAGAGAGAGTATCCAAATTAACAAAATCAGAAATGAAAAGGGAGATATAACAACAGACAATTAGGAAATCTAGAGAATCATCAGGTCATATTTCAAAAACCTGTACTCTATAAAATTGGAAAATCTGAAAGAAATGGACATTTTCTGGATAGGTAACATATACCAAAGTTAAATCAAGACCAGATAAACTACCAATAACCTCTAAGGAAATAGAAACAGTCATTAAAAGTCTCCCAACCAAAAGAAGCCCAGGACCAGATGGTTGCAGTGCAGAATTCTACCAGATTTTCAAAGAGCGAATTCCAATACTCTTCAAATTGTTCCACACAATAGAAACAGAAGGAACATTACCAAACTCTTTTTATGAGGATTCAGTTACCCTGATACCCAAACCACACAAAGATGCAACAAAGAAAGAAAGAAAGAAAGAAAGAAAGAAAGAAAGAAAGAAAGAAAGAAAGAAAGACCAATCTCCCTCATGAACACTGATGTAAAAACACTCAATAAATAAAATATTGGTAAACAGAATCCAAGAACACATCAAAAAATTATCCACCATGATCAAGTAGGCTTCATCTCAGGGATGCAAGGATGGTTCAACATATGAAAATCTATCAATGTAATACACCATAAAAACAAACTGAAAGAAAAAAAATATGATCATCTCATTAGATGCATAAAAGCCTTTGACAAAAATCCAACACCCCTTCATGATAAAGATTCTAGAGAGATCAGGAATACAAGGAACATACCTTAACATAGTAAAGGCAAGTTACAACAAGCCAACAGCCAACATCAAATTAAATGGAGAGAAACTCAAAGCAATTCCACTAAAATCAGGAACCAGACAAGGTTGTCCACTCTCCCCATATTTATTCAATATCATTTGAAGTTCTAGATAGAGCAATAAGACAAGAAAAGGAGATCAAGAGGATAGATATTGGAAAGGAAGAAGTCAAACTTTCACTATTTTCAGATGATATGATAGTATACATAAGTGATCACAAAAATTCTGCCAGGGAACTCCTACAGCTGATAAACCCCTTCAGTAATGTGGCAGGATAGAAGATTAACTCAAAAAATTCAGTAGCCTTCCTATATACAAATGATAAAAGGGCTAGAAAAAAATAAGAGAAACATAACCTATTACAATAGCCACAAATAATATAAAATACCATGGGGTAACTCTAACTAAGCAAGTGAAAGAACTGTATGATAAAAACTTTATGTCTCTGAAGAAAGAAATCAAAGAAGATATCAGAAAATGGAAAGATCTCCCATGCTCATGGATAGGTAGGATTAACATAGTAAAAATGGCAATCTTACCAGAAGCAATCTACAGATTCAATGCAATCCCCATCAAAATTACAACACAATTCTTCACAGACTTGTAAAGAACAATACTTAAATTCACATGGAAAAATAACAACAACAACAAAAAACCAGAATGGCTAAAAGAATTCTGTATAATAAAACAACATCTGGAGGCATCACAATCCCTGACCTCAAGCTCCACTATAGAGCTATTGTAATAAAAACAGCTACTGGCATTAAAAAATGACATGTGGACCAATGGAATCGAATTGAAGACCCTGACATTAATCCATACACCTATGAACATACGATTTTTGACAAAGAAGCCAAAACTGTACCATGGGAAAAAGAAAGCATCTTCAACAAATGGTGCTGGCATAACTTGATGTCAACATGTAGAAGTCTGCAAATAGGTCCGTATCTGTCACCATGCACAAAACTCAAGTCCAAGTGGATTAAAGACCTCGACATAAATCCAGTTACACTGAACTTGATAGAAGAAAAAGGAAGAAGTAGTCAGGAACACATTGGCCCAGGAGACCACTTGCTAAATGTAACTCCATTAACATAGACACTGAGAGCGCCAATTAATAAATGGGACCTCCTGAAACTGAGAAGCTTTTGTAGGGCAAAGGACATGGTCAATAAGACAAAATGACAGCCTACAAAATGGGAAAAGATCTTCACCAACCCCACATCTGACATAGGGCTGATCTCCAAAATATATAAAGAATTCAAGAAACTAGACATCAAAACACCAAACAATCCAATTAAAAAAATGGGCTACAGGGCTAAACAGAGAATTCTCAACATATGAATTTCAATGGCTGAAAGGCATTTAAGGATTTGCTCAACATATTTAGTCATCAGGGAAATGCAAATCAAAACAACTTTGAGATACCATCTTATACCTGTCCGAATGGCTATGATCAAAAACACTGGAAACAACTTATGTTGGAGAGGATGCAGAGCAAGGGGAACATTCCTCCACGGTTGGTGGGAATGCAAACTTGTACAGCCACTTTGGAAATCAATATGGCGCTTTCTTAGAAAATTGGGAATCAATCTACCTCAAGACCCAGCTATACCATTCTTGGGCATATACCTAAGGAATGCTCATTCATACCACAAGGACACATGCTCAACTATGTTAATAGCAGCATTATTCATAATAGCCAGAACCTGGGAACAACCTAGATGCCCCTCAACTGAAGAATGGATAAAGCAAATGTGATACATATACACAATGGAGTACTACTCAGCAGTAAAGAACAATGATATCATGAAATTTGCAGTCAAATGAATGGAACTAGAAAATATAATCCTGAATGAGGTAACTCAGTCTCAGAAGTACAAACATAGTATGTACTCACTCATAAGTGGATACTAGATGTAAAGCAAAGGATAACCAGACTACAACCCACAGCTCCAGAGGAGCTAGCTAACAAAGAGGACCCTAAGAGGGACACATATATAGCCTAGCGAAGGAGAAATAGATGACATCTAACTGAGCAAAGTGGGATTGGGGGGGGATAAAGAAGTGCAAGGAGTGGGGGATGAGAACATAAGGAAATGGGAGGTTCCAGCTGAAACAGGAACAGAGTTGTAGCATGAGTCTTAAAAAGTTCTTATTAATAAAATCAAACCCGAGGCCAGTTATTGGGGTGAATACTGGAAGGTCAGAGACACAGAATAAGCCACAGCCACCTCACCTTGCTGGATCCTCAGCTGGTCTTGTTTCCTCAGACTGGAGGCCTCTGAGTCTTCATCCAAAATGGGTCTCAGCTGAACTGCTGCTAGAAAGCCTGAAAGCTTAACCAGGCCAAATGCTTCTCCAGGCCAAATGCTTCTCCAGGGCAAATGCCTCTTCAGGGCAAATGCCTCTAGTTTCCGGTC
This sequence comes from Peromyscus attwateri, assembly GCA_902168425.1. Taxonomy (NCBI): domain Eukaryota; kingdom Metazoa; phylum Chordata; class Mammalia; order Rodentia; family Cricetidae; genus Peromyscus; species Peromyscus attwateri. The sequence goes on along the minus strand of CABHPP010141920.1, from coordinate 631 downwards.
CTCACACCTTATATACCTTTCTGCTTTCTACCACCACTCCCTGGGATTGAAGGCTTGCTTTCTGGGATTAAAGGCGTTGGTCACCATGCTTGGGTGTATCCTTGAACACATGGATTTCTGCCTCTGGAATGCTAGGATTAAAGGCGTGTGCTACCACTGCCTAACCTCTATGTTTAATATTGTGGCTGTCCTGTTCTCTGACCCCAGATAAGTTTATTAGGGTACACAATATTTTGGGGAACACAATACCACCACACAGAGTGGAAGAGCAAGGAATGTGATACCATGTTAAATGAAGATATCATGGTAATAGGGAGAAACAGGGTGCTAGGGGAGTTCCCAGGAAAACAGAAGGATGACCCCAATTACACTATGAGCAATATCCAGGAGGGTGCCTAAACTCATCTACTTTGGTAACCAAGTTAGTGAGAATCCTGTCATCATAGAGCCTTCATCAAGTTACTGATGGAAGCAGCCTGCAGAGATCCACGGCTGGGTGCCAGGCTGAGCTCCTGTAGTGTTATTGATGTGAGAGAGGAGGGATTTTATAAGCAAGGGACATGGAGATCATAATGGGAAAATGTACAGAGACAGCCAGCCAAACTAGTGGAAACCCATGAACTGTGGACCA
>CABHPP010141919.1:33163-47050 GCA_902168425.1 Peromyscus attwateri | reverse complement strand
TTTTTTTTTTTTTCTGAGACAGGGTTTCTCTGTGTAGCTCTAGCTGTGTAGCTCTGTAGATCAGGCTGGCCTTGAACTCACAGAGATCCACCTGCCTCTGCCTCCTGAGTGCTGGGATTAAAGGCATGAGCCACCACTGCCTGGCTTCCACGGTATCTTCTTTCTGATCAAAAGCTTTGGTCTCTGTTGCTATCAAACCACAAGGTCCCACCCAGGACTCACACATCCACAGCCTGGCAGTGTGGTGAACAGCCTATGGATAAATGACAGCAGGCAGTCACTGGCAGGTCTTTCCTGTTCTCCTTCAACGGGGTCTTGAGAGGCAGGTCATTGTTCTTGTAGACCAGTTCTCTAGGTCTGAGCAATCTGTTAAACCTAGTGGCCACCTGCTCTGTGATGGATCATCTAACCAGGACCTCTTCTGCTCTGTGTCCTTTTTCAGGAATTTTAGTTCCTAATAAAGCAATGGCATATGTGTACTCTTGCCCATGTTCTGCTTTAAGGGTAAAGAAGGCAAAGAAAGGTTGTAACTATAATACAGAGACCACTTTCACAAACCAACATAAGGACACACACTACAATAGAAAAATAGGCGAAAGTCCTGAATAGAGAATAATCTAAATAAGTAAAACACGCATGGAATGATACTCAACTGTTGGTAACCAAAAATTTTTAAACTTTAATATTTAAGCTTACAATGTCAGGGGAAACTTCAAAATACTGTAATTTGGGGCTGTGGAATATAACTCAGTGGTGAACCACTTGCCTAGCTGCATTAAGTTCTAGGTTCAGACTCCAGCACCACAAAAACAAATAAAAATATCCCTTAAAATGGGCTGTTGGAAACAACTCAGTGGGTAACATCCTTGCTGCAAAAGTTCGGATCTCTAGCACCTGCATGAACTGCTGGTCTCTGCAATCCCAGCTCTGGGGGTCAGAGAGAGATGGAACTAGGGAGCTGGCTGGCTAAACAGTCTAGTTGAAACATCAAGGTTTGGGTTCAGTGAGAAACCCTGTCTAAGAGGGTAACACAAAGCAAGGAATAAGTAAGCCATTGCAAGGTAAACTGCAGGCTTCAACACCACCCCCTCCCACAAGCACAAAAACAAAATGATTAACAGAACAATGAAGACTTTTATATCCTATTGGTAGGGGCATAAATAGAAAAGAAAAAAATACCTACATTATCTAATAAAGTTAAAATGTGTGCCCCTTTTGAACATCAGTCTTACTTTCATGATAAACCTTTGCACATACATTCACAGTTACAAAACCAGATGTTTAGAACATCATTATCTATATAAGCCCAAACCTGAAAACAAGCCAGGGTTAGTGGTACACACCTATAATCCCAGCACTCAGGAGGCTTAGGCAAAAGGACCCTGAGTTTGAGGTCATCCTGAGCTACACAGTGAGTTTGAGGTCATCCTGAGCTACACTGTGAGACTCTGGAAAACACCAAAACCTAAAACCTAAGAACAACGAAATCTGGAAACAACCCAAATGTCCATCAGTAAAGTGGAAAATAAATCAAGGTATACTTTTATAAGATCATATCACATGGTAATAAAAACAAACAGCTACAAAAGAGCCTCCAAAAGCAAATAAATCTCAAAAACTTAATTTGAGTGAAAGAAACAGACCAAAATATTATACACGGTATAATTTAATTTATATGAAATTCAAAACAGGCAGAACTAAACTACGTTATTTAAGACTGTATGCTTAGCAAAAACATGAAGCAAAGTATAGCGAGGAAGTTGATTATAATAAAAGGAAGGCATTTGGTTAGGAAAGGGCCTGCCAGAGCCTCTGGGCATTCCTCATTTCCTCTTTCTCTTCTTGAGTGGTGGTTTTACTTACAAAATTTTACTGGAGAGTCAGACTATATTGTATATAATTTTCTACATCAATAAGTCTTTCGTAATAAAAGAGTGAATGAATTTTTTTTTTTTTTGGTTTTTTTGAGACAAGGTTTCTCCATGTAGTTTTAGTGCCTGTCCTGGATCTCACTCTGTAGACCAGGCTGGCCTCGAACTCACAGAGATCTGCCTGGCTCTGCCTCCCAAGTTCTGGGATTAAAGGTGTACGCCACTACTGCTGGGCGTGAATAAAATTTTTTATTGTCACTTTAATAAGTATGCTTGAAATGTAAATTATCCTTGTATTGTACAGTTCTTTCTGTTACCAATGATACGTTAACATTCAAAACTGAGTAAGTACAATCTACTGATTCAGGACCTCATACAAAACACAACATGAGAGTTACTTTCTATTGAAGCATTAACCGAAGCTCTGCTGTTCTTGTTCTTGCTGATGACTTATGGACTATCCACTGTGACAACTGCCCAATTCAATAATGCCTCATTTCCATCTTAACTAGTCTGGCTGCTCCGTCTCTCTCCATGGCCCACTCAAAGAGGTACACAAACTTTTTCCTGCTAGTCCATTTACACTTTCCATAGGAGGGAGGTGAAGTACAGAGGTTTTCATTCTCTACAGAACCTAGGTACTGACATCAAGAAAAATCTAAGAAGATAAAGGTTCTGTGGGTCCACTCTTAGAAAAAGATTTGCGTATCCCCATCAATTAACCATCTCTTAAATGATGAAATCATAGGACTGAATTACCTGTGATTCCCCAAATACCTCTGGATAAATGATTTTACAAAGTATGGGGCCGGTAAAGGAAAAGAAAAGGAAGCAGGGGTGGGGGGGGGAGGGGACTTGATGGAAGAAAGGGGCAGGAAGGGAGAAAGGGAGAGGAAGAGAGAAATTGTCTACACACACACACACACACACACACACACACACACACTACACATTTGGAAAGCAGCTAGGCTCACAGCACAGTGGGTGGCGTCAGTATCCACAGAAAACTCAACTTCCGCAATGCTTTAAGTGTGTTTATAGAAAAAATTCAGAAAAGCTAATAGGTATCCTCTTGCTAATAGCATATGATACATTATATTGTTGAGCAATTAAGTTGCTAAAAAATGCCATGGCATACTGATTTCCATTAAATAATACTGGCAACTTCTGACGCACATGAGCATATCAGGGACTGGAAAGTATAAATAGAGCAGCACACCTAATGTGCACAGAGACCTGGATACCCTAGGTGTGTGTGTGTGTGTGTGTGTGTGTGTGTGTGTGTGTGTGTGTTTATTTCATCTCCCAAATCAAATATAAACTATTCAGTGGCATATGTCTTCTCCAACACATAGTGGTTTTTTGTTTTTTTTCTTTTTGCTCTACTATGATCAGTATAAAGTGTTTTTTGGCCAGGCAGTGGTGGCGCACGCCATTAATCGCAGCACTCGGGAGGCAGAGACAGGTAGATTTCTGAGTACAAAGGCAGCCTGGTCTACAGAGTGAGTTCCTGGACAGGAAAAGCTAAACAGAAAACCCAGTTTTGGAAAAAAAATAATGAAACAAAAACAAAAACAAAAAGCCACCCCCCTAAAACACACACACACAGACACACACAGAGACACACACATGCATACATACACACATACACACACAGAGACACACACACACACACACACAAATGTGGTTTTTCATTGCTGCTGTTGCTTCAATTCCATGGAGTGGGCTTCATTTTTATGTTTCAGCCAAAAGAACAATATGTGATACAATTTTTATTTCAGTAGCCAACATTCCATTTGTACCATGTGGCGAATGTTTAAAAAAAAATCAGAAATCATCAATATTTGCAGGCTGTGTAGTATAAGATATAATACTAGCTTCTATTGATAAATAATCAGGTTCTATGTATAATTTTATAAGAAAGTTTGTCGTGGGAGAAATGATCTCTTCTCACAGTTAAAAAAAATCAGAAAGATAAGAAAAAGTTAGCTGGAAAACAAAATCTGACACACAATTGTTAATGATCAAAAATCCTCCGAAAACACAAAGAGGTTCAACTTTCAATGAAGGACAATAACACCAGGGAAAAGAGGTGACAATGTCCCTGTCCTTGGGATGCACTTTGACTCAATGCTAGCCTTTAAACCTCCCCAGCTCTCCTCCTGGGATGGGGGAAGGGAGTTTGGCCAGGAAGATGTGTGAGGGCCACTTAGCTCACACACAGCAAGGCTTCCAGCTGTGCCTTGTTCAGAGTACACACTTGGCCCTCAGGTTAAGAAGCCAAACTTGAAATGGCAAGTTTGGCACAGGGAAGACTATGAGCCAGGGATGGGGGGAGAACTGCACAGCTCTTGTTTCTTAGGGTTCACTGTTACAATTCTCATATTCCTGGATAGAGTCTCCTCCAATATCAGAATACCCATAAAATGTACTTTGATTTAATATATTGACTGACATATATTTGATTAAACCCACTTTTATATATGTGAAAAAGTATGACAAAGTCAAATACAAAGTACTTGTTGCTACCAATCAATGTAGCTCTTAAAATTCCAGTATAATGAGGTTATAGGTGAGATACAAAGCATGCCACTTAAATAGTTTACTATGAAAACAACATGTTTAAAGCAGGGAGACTGTAATTTTCACTTGATAGCGGCCTTTTTATTAGTTTACTGATTTGTTTCGATTACACATTAAAGTTTATCCATGTATAAGATATTACACCTACTTACAAATACTTATATTGTAAACATGACACGATTCACATATAAAAATTTTTACAGAGAAGTAAGATGTTTAAAAAAAATGAAACAATTTAAATACACCGATAGGACTTGATTACTACAATGTTATTTTGTAAATAGAGAACTATTTACCAATTAAAATGAATTAACGAACCGTATTTCACCAATTCCAAGATTTCTTTCCAGTTTGATCTACATGAGCTACAGAAAGATTTTTCATAATGAATACTGTCACCCAGTTGCAGTTGCCGAGACAACAGACACGATCCTGTCACCATTAAGAATATCACAGATGTACTGGCTTCTGCAGCACACATACTGAGATTAGAACAATGTAGAGACTGCCACGGCCCCTGAGCAAAGATGATACACAAATTCATGAAGCGCTCCCTTTTTTAAAATGCTACATATCTTTCGGGTATTATAGCTCACATATGTAGTCCCAGCACTCAAGACATTGACGCAGGAGTATTGTCATGAGCTCAGTGGCAGCCTTCGCTAGATAGGGAGTTCCAGGCCAGCGCAACGTCCTGCCACAAAAGAGACAACTACAACACACTGGTTGTTGCTCCGTTTGGCACACTCAGACAACTCCAGCCCCGTAATGCTGCGTTCGGCACAGCATAGGAGGGCGATGGGAGGAGCAGGTACAGACTGGAAGGGCGAACTGAAAACGGTTAGCCCTGGGCCCGTCAAGCAGGTGAGAGCAAAAACATGAATGCAGCACGTATCAGAAGCCTGAAAGAACTAACTGCTGGAGCATTCTCTGAAGAATGCTCACTCATCAGTACTCTTGACAGCTCACAGAACGATACTCAAGATAAAAAAATAAGCATTAGCAATTCAATCAAGCAGCGATTCAAGCATAATTTAACCATGAATGTGCAGAGGGTTTTAGACATATCTTAACTAACAGTTCTTAACGTTTTCCATCCCATGTACACACAGCAATGTGATAAAAATCTACATCTATAACAAGTTAGAAAGACCTCTTTTAATAAAATTGTCGATTAATTGAGCAGCAGTTTTTTTCTAAGTGAATATAATGATACTGATGAATTAAACATGTTTGAAACCCAGGAAAACACAAGGATCAAGTTCAGAAAGCACATTGTTGAAGGAAAATGTCTTTACAAAAATTTATACACAGTAGGGTTTTATTCATAAAAGACCAACTCATAGATTCTTGGTATACAGTTTTGTGGCCATGTGTATAAGAACATCTAGATATTAAAAATGAACCAAAAGACTTAACATAATTACAGATGTGAACTGGACCAGGAGAGGTAGGAGAATCAGCATCTAGAGTCATAAAATGCTGGGTCTTAACTGAACCACTTATATTTATATATATTTTAGGCTGTTGGGTAAGGTTATTTTATTTTTTCTTATTTTCCATAATTTGTGGAAACATGTTTATAATAAACAAAGTAGTAAGCCAGTAAATATCTAAGGCTAGCTTCTTTTACACAAGATGTTTGTTGATGTCAAGCATTTTAACTCCATCTACATGCTTATGACTTTTTAGTGACAATATCTCTTAGTGCCAAACGCTTGGGAAATATCTTCCTTTGTCTTAAGAAGAAAATAAAAAAAAATATTTTATGTTCATTTTGCGCAGCCATTAGTTAAGGCATACATGCAGGAAAAAGAAAAGGCTATCAAGTATGAAAGCTGTTTATTTTTAACGTTTCTCTTTTCTTGTTTGAGAATTTTGTACATGCGTACAAGGTGCATTGATCCCATCCGCTCTCCCTTCTCTCTCCTCGTAATTCCTGCCCTGCCCCCACCACCTCTATTCTCTCCCAGCATCATGGCGGTTTGTTGGTGTGTCCACTCGGCATTGACAGCATACGCAGGGGTGTCGGACCACCTAATGGAGCATGAGTAGCCACTCAGGGCCCACGTTCTTGAAGAAAATGACTCTCCCTCTCCCAGTCACCAATAGCTCCAAGGCTAGACTTTGTGACCACCTCCTCCTTCCAGCTTTTCTGACTCGAGCTTGGGTTGGTCTCTGTGAGCATGCTGTCACAACTGACCTGAGTTCACACCAGCACTGTCCTGTTTCTGTCCTGAACACAGTTTCATTATTGTCATCCACCCCTTTGGCTCTTGGAATCTTTTAGCTTCCTCTTCTCTGATGATTCCTAATTTGGGGAGGAAACTGTCCAGTGTTTTGTCAGGCAATATTTACCTAGATAAACTGACCAAAAGCAAACCATACATGTATACAAATATTACAAAATGGTTAATGAGACTATGTTTTTTAGTACTGTCGTTAAAATGTTTTCATTTTCCATACTAGCCTTCAAAGTTTTTAAAGTAAAATTATTAGGGTAATTAAAGTAAAATTATCATACACACCGTCGTACTTATATGCCATATATAATCACATATCTTTCTATCAGTGACCCAGTGGTATTAGCCAAAGAGCCCTGATTGTTCATCCTTTGGCCCTCTCTTTTAAAGAAAACATGAAAGAAAAAGATAATGTAATGAATTTGCTGCCCTGATAACATAAAATTTCTTGTCAACAGCATTATGTGAGAAATATCCACTTTCATCTAATCTTTTTCTAATAACTCTTTTTATTTATTCTTTGAAATTTTTATACATATATACAATGTATCTTGATCATATCTAACCCCTACTCTTCACTTCCAATCCTTCTCCAAGACCTCTCCCACCTATTACATCTCCCTCCCAACTTTGTGGGTTTGGTTTTAAAAGTTTCATTTATTTTTTTTTATGTGTGTGTGTATGCCTGCATGAGTTTATGTCCATCATGCGCAGTATAGGCCAGAAGATGTTGGAGCTCCTAGAACTTGAGTTACAGGTGGTTATGAGTCACCTAAAGTGGGTGCTATGAACTAATATCAGTATCTCTGAGAGAAAAATGGGTATTCTTAACCACTGAATCATCTCTCTAGCCCATTATGTGTTCCTTTTAAAATTATGTATTTGTTTGTTCTTTATTTATTGATAACCCAGAGTCCAATTAGTGTTGACCATATATGTACATGGGTATGGGTACCCACTGGGACATGGGCAACAGCTAATAGCCATGCCCCCAAAGAAAAGTGACTTCCCTGCCTACAACAACCATCACCTGCCACTAACTCCTCTGCTAGGGGTCGGGGTATCAGGAGCCTCCACCCTTCTGTGTTGCACTTTCTTAACAATTCTTTTTTTTTTTTTTTGTTATGCTGAAATTTTTTAACTGGCTTGATCTTCTCTGAATCTTGTGTGGGTAACCACAGCTGCCGTGAGTCCCTATGTAATTTATAAACATACTTTGAACCCTTATCAATTTGTTTCCCCACATGAAATGCTTAATTCATACATCTCCATCTTCTCACTTTCCAGCAGAGTCCTCTTGGCTATGTAAGGGTGGGCTTAACACCTTCCATCTGAAACATTACCTTTATCTTCCTTCTGTGGAAAGATAAATGAGGTGTGTGCCTTATAGTGCAGAAAGAAGGATTATGTAAGACTGAACACAGGTTGGGTTAGATGCAGGAAGCTGCTCTGCTTTATTCTATGCGCTATCTCAGTTAAGGTTGGAATAGAGGGGCTGACAAGATGGCTCAATGAATAAAGAAGTTTGCAGGTAAGCCTGACCACTTCTGTTCAATCCCCAGAATGTAGCAGGACAGGCCCATAGGGCCAAGGAAATTGGCTCAAACCAGTTGCCAAGGCATGCACATAATGCACTTCCTTATGAGTCAACCTGAAGTCTGCCTGAGGGCCTAGCAACAGGCACTGTCAGAGTTCCTGATCATGCAGATTGGGACACAGCTTGGGTGCTGGGAGGAGGGTATATAAGGCTTTCCCCATTATTGAATAAACAAGTTTGTTGTTTGCCTTCAACTGACTCCTGGTATCTGTGTCATTGACTCTGTGCCTTTTCACCCCCCTTCCTCAAGGGAGCCATTAGGATCTAGCAACACCAGAACTCACAGGAGAAAGAGAGACCAGACTCCTTCAAGTCATCATTTAACCTCTACCTGCAATGGGATGTGCATGCTCACTCCCTTCACTACATGCTCAGAAAATGAATGAATGTAATTTTAAAACAATTGGGATACAGTAATGGAACTTCACTGTCTTCTAAGTTATAAAGACAGGAAGGAAAGCTTTCATGGTATCACTGGTGGGGACAGAATAACAGCTCATGTCTGGGAACAGATCCTAGTACAAGACCATAGGACTGTCCAACATGCCACTCTTAGTAATGACTGGACTTCCGGCCACATGGATCATGGAGCCTCCCTTTTGTGTCTTGACACCTGCCAAACAATATCTCAGCTACGGAACAGTGACATAGAAAACAAAGAAAGGAAATTCTTCAACACCCCCCCCCCCATTGCCAACATCAAGAACACAGCAAAGCATTACCTCGTCTTACTTGTTCCCTCTAGATCATGTATGAGAATGTAGAAACAGCATGGCCAAGTCACACCCAAAACTTAGCAAAAGCAGCCTCCACAAACTTCCTGAGCCTCCCCAGGGCTGGTATCTTAGCAACAGTCTAACCAATACTAATATTTAATTAATATTCTGAAGAAGTATATCCAAGCACTCTAAATTTCCACTCTGTGTTTTAATTAAAATTCTCAGAGGTCCACAGTGAGATTGTGCTTCCTCTCTAGCCTGCTTCCCCTGGAGTTCTGCTCACTGTCAATTTGCATATAGTGCTCACTGTGACAGAGTTACCATCTGTTTAAATAACCCACATCTCAGAGATTTACACGGCTGCACGTGTCTTGGCAAACCTTTCAGTTTATAGATCTAGGTCAGTCCGCCTAGGATTTTAACAGAACAGTTGGTTTTCCTGTAGAAACAACTGTATTTAGACTTTGGAAGTGTTTGCTTCTCTTTACCAAGTGTTTGATCGTCTGCAAATACTTTAATTATAAGAAGGCAACACTATAGAGGGAAAGAAGAAAGGTATTATAGAGCTTTGGAGGTCCCTCTTAATCTGATGAGTAAGTAGGTCATATAACTGGGAGGCTTATTTGGGTCTCAAACAAAGGAATTTCAATGATTTAATTTGTTTTCTTCCTTGAAAGGTATGCTTATGTTTGTCCATTGCTTTTGGAAGGCTTTGTACTAGTATAATGATTTGCTAAAGATGGCTCCTAAGACAGAGGTTAACCCCATCATCTTATAAATTACCACCTGCTGCTCTTCTATCAGAAAAATCATTTGAAAGCTTTTCGATGCCTGCCCCCAACACCAACAGTGATGCCTGTGAGTGTCCCATTTCATCAGTAAACGACTGCCACATACACAAAAACACACATTTTGGAGGCACATTCCGGTGCTCTTTATGAAAACTACTTGTGTTTATAAATTACACAAATAAAACTGGTGACTCTGTCTCAATACTTCCTGAGCTCAGTTCTGCATTGAATTCTTACTCTGCCATTCTCCATTTTCCAATGACCACTGAGTTCATCTATCTCATGAAAGTCAGGAGTAGTTCTATCTGATTCATTCTACTTAGCCATTCTAAACTGCACTAACAAACAGACTGTCTAACTGAACAGTCTCTAAGCAGGCATGAAGGATACAAGGTTAAATAGCATTCAACTCCAGCTAATAAGGTACTAAAAATATATTGGAGAATGCATGCAAAATAGATATACATACCCTATACATATACACTCACATGCATTTGTGTGTAGATTGCAACAAAAATACAATATTCATACTTTAGGTATAGAATTTGTTATTCTTGAGTTCCGAATGATAAGCAGTTAATTAGTAACATGATTTGGGATTTGTTAAAATAATTGTTTTCTGACATCAGTAGACTAGTCAGCCTTTGCATTTATTTTCTATCTATCATATGAAGGGAGGAAAAAACAATTTTCAGAGTAAAGAATCCCTCCTTCTCTGCCTGTGGCACATCTGGGCATGGTTTGTACATCCTTGAGTATGTAGCATCTGGCATCATTATAAGTGGATTTGATGGTTCAGGGCCGAAGCTGATTGGCAGGAACCACTAAGATCTGCAGAAGTGGTCCCAGTGTTGCTATGGTGACAGAGCTCATCTTTCCCAGTGGCTCAGTCAGGGTTTCTCATAATGAACTGTAGCTCCTGGGCCAGGAACCCAGGCAGCTCTTCACCCTACCTGGCTTCACTCTTTTTTTCCTCAGCAGCATCTGTTATTCGACCTTATGTTCTCAGGTCAAAGATTCAATCACTTTAAACCACGACTGAATCTACTTCAGACAGAGGGAATTTAGGGGAACAAAACAGAGTTCATTCAGAGACATTGCACAGATTCTCCTATCTGAATGGGTCTCCTGTGCTGTAAACTCCAGGAGATGCTGTGTATACCAAGGCAGTGACTTTGGGGGCGGGGGGGGGGGGGGGCTAAACCTTAGAACACTTTCAGAATTGTCCCCAAAAAATATACTGCAGGACCATGCTGCCATTGAGTTGGTGTCAATCAATATGACAGCATTTTCAATCCTTTCAAAAACTCCTTTTGTAAAGAAAAGAGACAGCCATTTCATATAACTATGTGGGAATTTTTCTAGGATCACTTATGCCACTTGTTTTTATTTTCTCTGCCTGTTTCTTTGGAAGAAAAGAACTGGGCAGGGATTTTTTTCTGTTTGTGCTCTGAATGAGGCAGAGATCCACTTAGCGATACCTAGTGAAACTTGCTAAGAAATAAACATTTATAAAAGCTCTCTCCTTGAGACACACTATGATAAATTCAACTGCTAATTAAAAGTCTGTACGTTCAGCCGTGAACAGCATTGTTCCTTTAGTACGTATGAGCTGCACACACTCGTCACCTGGTGCACTGCACACTTAGACCTCGCAGCTACTCACTTATGTACATAGACCTAGCAATTCTGTGTGTGGACATGTTTGCGTGTATCTATTAAATACATACACGCACACATGACTTCATGTAAGATAGCATATATGCTTTTAGATGTGAGTATGTATACCTCAGGGTTATAAAAATATATTCCTTTGAGCTTTTTTTCTAGTCTTTAATTTTTTGTGAATAGCTTTATCCCAAATTACTCTGAATTATTTAAAGTTCACCATAAAAACATTTTCTTTTCATTTCATATTGAAACACGTTATTGTGTAAATCTATAAAATGCAGCTATGATATGGTTTCCGGCTACTGCCCAAAGAAAAGGCAGGAATGAGAAGCTGCCCAGTCAATGGTCTGTAATGACTTTAAGGTGACCCCATATGTTTTCCCTGTACAATCTACAAAGCACTAGAATTATTTCTCCAGACTGGGTGCAAAAAGAAAATTCCTCCTGATTAAAATCTTAGTAGCAATAAGGCCTTACAATACTGTTATAGTTACTGCAACATAAACTAATAGAATAAGTTAATTCTTTAAGTTCAAAAAAGGAAAACTTATCATATATTAGCTTTCCTTTTTCCAAGTTACACCACAAACTAAAATGATCAAATAATCATTAACCATGCCTGAGAAATAACCAAGCGTTGCTTCTGCTAATACTTTATTTAAAAGGTTCCAGGATTACAACTTTTATATTTATATGTAAATTATGCTTTCAGCAGATATGATGCCCTTACTTCTAAAAAACAGTATACAATCATTTGGTCCTCTAAGCACCAATGATGATATGAAATGTATGGAACGGTCCATGCAGTGTAGCAGCAGAGTTGAGACACACAAAAAGTTCTAATAGATAAATGTAGGGGGAAATGCGACCGATTTCATGACCAGCTATTAAAACGTGTGCTCCATTATTACAACATCTAGATCAACTGCAAGGTGATATCGACCAGCTTCACTCTTTCAGAACTATGAAAACGATGCCCCTTCTTAAGAGAAACTTCCACAGGAAGTTCCCAAGGGAAGGAAAGAGAAAATGTCTACAAGTCTGTTGAAACTGCGACAAGCAATTGGCCGAGTCTAATATCACTTGTAATCCCAGGAAGTCTGCTGTGGGGTTCTCAGTGACGGATGGGGACCCTAATGCTTTATGACACAACACAGCTACACGCCAGTGTTTGAGTCAACGGATAGTTTTTCAGCCAACTGCTACAAGCTCAAGCCAAGGACATGTTCTACCTTCAGTGGACTCCACCTTGAGTGGGTCCATGCCTGTGGCCTTAGAAACCATAATAAACATCATGAGAATTCAAATATCACTACCATTCAAGGAGCATCAAGGTTTTGATCTGTAAAATCTAGTTTCTCAAAATGTATCTGCCCTGTGCCAACAGCTTTTTTTTTGTTTGTTTTAGTCTTCAATTTTTTAAAATTCTTTTCTCATACAATACATCCAGACCCCAATTTCCCCTTCCTCCACTCCTCCCAGTTCCCGCCCCACCTTCCCTCCCCCACCCCATCCACTCCTCCTCTGTTTCCCCTCAGAAAAGAACAGGCCTCTCTGTGCTAATACCTTACTGAAATATAAACAAATACAACTTTTCCAGTTACAAGTGCTCATCGTGGCTGTATGGAGAACAGAATTCAATCCGGTGGAGGTTTTCATTGAAAATGATCAACTTCAATCCTCAAAATGCCGTCCATGGGGAAGTAAGAGAAAATCACATGCTTAGTTTTAAGATCAAATTGCTTATAGACTTTGAAGGTTAAAAGGAGCTAAAGTCTTTAATGGCAAAAGAACGATGGCTAAGAATCAAACTTTTAAAGCTTTTTTTTTCCCCCCAGTAGGGAAACTTCAGGCTTTAACAAAAAGTTACCATTATAACCTAAGGTACTTCAGAAGGGATGGGGTCAAAATGAAGCAAAACTCACCGAAGCTCCCATTCCTCCCAAAACCCTCCCAAGGGAATATTTAAGCGACAGAATGTAAAATGCTAAATATAAGACGAAAGACAGCTACAAAGGAGACAGGTTGCCCTCCAATCAGTGGAGGGCAAGGGGCCCAAGGGTCACACATGGCTGTATTCCAGAACGCAATTAAAAAAAAAAAAAATAAAAATCCAAAAATGCTTTGAAAAAAATTAAAGCCTCTAAGATAGTTATAAAAATTTAAATAAGTATGTACTAATAGTATTTGGAACAAGGATTCATTAGAGCAGAGTGGGGGACATGCTTGAATAAACTCTAACAGAACACGTCTTAAACACAAATGTGAGCACTGACCCTCACAGTCAAAGGCCTGAGAGAGGCCGGAGAGAGGGGAACAGCACACATCAGCGGATACTAGAATTAAACAGCATCATTAATAACATCGGATAGCAGCAGACGGTGAAAACAGGTATCTAGAGGTATGAAATAT
>CABHPP010141919.1:5371-27590 GCA_902168425.1 Peromyscus attwateri | reverse complement strand
GTAGACACACAGTGATGACTAAGCTGGAATCCTGGTCTCCTGAGCTCTGCTGTGTAGACACACAGTGATGACTAAGCTGGAATCCTGGTCTCCTGAGCTCTGCTGTGTATCAAAATGGGGAGAGGTAACAGGCATCAGCCACCGTAGGGAGTAGATGAAGTCCTGAGTGATTGTATGAAGTTGATGTGAGCACAGGCATGTCAAAGTCCCCACTGTCTCAGACCCATGGGAATGGCAAAGCCTCCTCTGGGTCAGGCTCAGAAGAATAGAAAAGTCTTCTGTTTTGAGAACAGCTGTTATGAACAATTGATAGTTAGCTAAAAACCAGTGCATGCAGAACAATTAACCACAGGTTCCTCCTCCAGATGACTGACTGCAACCTAAGACCACTCCTCTACAGAAACCTTCTACTGAAATTAAATAGCCTGCTTCCTTCTCAACCAGCTGTATTTAATAAACCCACCTCCTCATGCAGCTGTCAACAATAAACCTAATTTATCGCTCAGCCATATTTAATAAACGTGTTGAGTTCCCAGGCTGCTGGTGCATCTCCATCACAGCACACATCCATGTACATGTATTTTTTTTCATTCCCTTGTCATTTCAGTCAGGTCAAGTGCAAAGCTATGTAGGTTATGGTAAGTAGTGACTGAATATCCATAGCCCTAGGTGGTGGTTTCAATGAGAATGGCCCCATAGGCTCATAAATACTTGGTCCTCGGTTGGTGAAATTATTAGGGAAGGATTAGGTGTGGCTTGTTGGAGGAGTTATGCACTAGGGGCAGGCTTTGAGGCTTCAAAATATTCATGCCATTTCCAGAGTACCCTCTCTGCTAATGGATTGTGTAGTTGGAAGTCTTCTGTCCTGACCACCCACTCCCTGTCCCTGTAGCTGCTTCCAAATTACCACACAGAGACTTAATATTAATTATAAATGCTCGGCCAATAGCTCAGGCTTGTTACTAGCTAACTCTTACATTTAAATTAACCCAGATTTCTATTTATGCTTTGCCATGTGGCTCATGTCTTATTACCTCACTTTCTACATGTCCTGCTTGCTTAGCGGCTGGCTGCCGTCTCCCCTGACTTCATCCTCCTTCTTCCCATCATTCTCAGTTTGAGCTTTCCCACCTAACTTCCTGCCTGGCTACCAGCCTGTCAGCTTTTCACTTACCAGTGAGAGGAATACATATTCACTGTGTACAGAAGGATTATTCCACAGCAGGACTGAGATGTATGCTCTCAGGAATGCGAGCTATCAGCTGCAGCTCCGGCCATTTGGCACCATGCCTTTACTCCACCATCACAGACTCTGACCCCCTGGAACTGTAAGCCAAATAACACTCTTTCTTTTATAAGATGGCTCGACCATGGTACTTTATCACACAAATAGAAAAGTAACTAGTCAACCTTGTAAGTGAATGTTCTTAATTCCAATAAATATACTGCATTTAGATACAAGTATAATACAGAGAAGTAATGCTAAATCTTTGAAAATATATAGATCCTTTAAAAGTTTTCCATGGACTCTTGGTTCAGAGAGATGCTCAATGGTTAAGAGCACATTCTCCTCTTGCTGAGTACCTAATTTCAGCTCCCGGCACCCACTCTGAGTGGCTCACAACTGCCTGTGACATCAGCTGTGGTGGTTCCAACATCTTTGGCTTCCACAGGCACCTGCACTTGTGTACACATACCTAAATGCAGACACACACACACACACACACACACACACACACACACACACACCTACACATAATTAAAAATAAAAAAAATAAATCTTCTCTTTAAAGATTCCTACAGACTGAACACATTGTTGATGTACTCTTTCTAATAAAGGGACTTGTACTAGAGTAACTGATTTCATTTCCCTCCGACTGGCACTGAAGATGGTCCTAAAATTTTGTTGAGATACTTGAATAATTTTATTTATAACACTTCCAAAGTAATTAATTATCTTAATTAGAAAAGTGGAATATGTAACATTGCCTAATTGCTGATTTGCAATCACAGCCAGAGTACAGTAATGAATGTTAAACCAAGTTTAAATTTTTGTGTGAATTTTGATATGTTATATTGTGTAAATTACACTTCTAAAATATAGCGCTCAAACCTAAATTTATATCTAGCTTCCTAAAACAAAATAGGTATATGTGATTGAGCAGTTTCTTTAAGTTCTTTGTAGTCAGTTTCCTCACTAAAAACTGGGATGATAAAATCTACTCCTACTTAGTATAGTGGGACTCTAGGTTGCTCGCCTATTGCTGAATACAACACCCATACAACTCACTGAACATACAGAAGGTGGGGCGGTGTCTACATCGAGCCTTGACCCTGGCATGCTAGTGTTTTTGGTACAGGAAAGTGTGCTGCACACTACCAAATGAGAAATGTAAACATCAACCCAGCTACAAACTCTGATCTATAGTGGGGTGCCCTGCCTGCAAAATATGCTAGCACAATGGCGGCAGAAAGCTTGTGGGAGCAACCAGTGTCTTACGTGACTCAAAGCCCACTCCGTGAGATGAAACCCAGACCCAACACCAAGAACCTGAGACTGGAGACCCAGAGACCTAGGGTAAAACCAAATGCTATTGTTCTACTAAAAGAACGTAGCAATCAAAGGACTCCTAATGACACACTGCTGTACTCATAGATCAGTGCCTTGCTTAGCCATCATCAGAGAAGCTTCCTCCTGCAGCAGATGGGAACAAATACAGAGACCCACAGAGAGACATTATGAAGAGTGTGAGAGACCTTGGAACACTCATCCCTAAATGCAAAGTCTCCATCAAATCCTTCCGCTCAGAGCTCAGGGATCTCTAAGGAAGAGGAGGTGGAAAGAGTGTAAGAGCCAGAGGTGATGGACACCAAGGAAACAAGGCCCTCTGAATCAACAGAATCAATACGCACATGACCAAATCAAGAATATCAATATGCATATGACTAAATCAAGAAGATCAATGTGCATATGAACTCACAGAGGCTGAGGCAACGTGCACAGGCCTGCATGGGTCTGCACCAGATGGGGCCCTAGAGCTGAAAGAAGTAGACACATGCCTCCATCCCCTAACCCAGAAGCTATCTCCAATTGATGTGAGCTGGTGTTCAGGTGCTCAATGAGTGAGAGTGAATAACAGCAAAGAAAGAGACTGGCAGAAAAGAGAGGAACAAAACCTATCATTTTAAATAAAGATGTGTTTTCACTTTCTTTCACAGAAAATTTATTCTCCAGCAAAACATTCTGACCATACAGCATGACAGAAGAAAAGATGAAAAATCCATGATGTAGGGATATCCTTGCAGGACTGGAGGAATAAATGAAAGATGCTTGCAACCTAGAACTACCAAATGCAGAGGTCCTCACCCTCCCACTTAGGGAAGGAGAAGCCCATTAAGAACATATTCAGACAGATATGGGAACTCTAGAAGAGTCTGACTAGTGGCACTGCTCCACATGCCCACACACGGCAGAGGCACAGGAAGAAGAAGGTGGCTCAGTGGATGAGCTGAGGTAGAACTCCAGGCTCCCCATACTCTCTATTGGGCCTTAAGGGGAATCCAAAGATGCTCTTTTGGCCCATGGAGAAGGTGAAGAGATACTAACAGGGCTGAAGGATGGAGTGTAGTGCTTGTACTTGAAGCGCAAGCAGTGGTCACATAGACCACAGTCCTACAATGCAAACAAAACTAGCCACTGGACCAGGGCCCCAGAAGATGTGGACTGGTTACACACTCCTCCTTCCTCATAAGAAGTTATGAGCCCTATAGTGTCAGAGAAGCAGATGTTGCTTAGAAAGGAAATGGGGTAGAAAAAAAAAAAAACAGACTAGACACTTACTTGAAAAGGACCTCACTAGGTAAATAGGTCACTGACGTCAGAAGGTTGTGACACCACACACTGTCACATTTAAGATTTACCCTCTCAGTTTCCCAGAATCAAACCCTTCATGAACACCAGTGCTCACTGCAGAGGGCAGCTCTCATGAAGAGTATCAGGTGCCTCCATTTTCTTGACAAATGTTCAAACTTCTAGACCCAATGCAAACACAACTTAAACACAAATGAACTACATCACACCCACATTCCCCACCCCTTGTTTCAATTTATTCCTTCTAGACGCATACCCTTCCTCATCAAATAAGCCTCCCTTGCTCTGGAGTCTCTGGTCTCCTGCCACTTTCTGTTCTTTGCAGACTGCATCCTTCCATTCATGAATTCGAGTTGTGTTTTTAGTGTCCAGAATCTATTCAGTAAATCTCCATATTCCTTTAATCCTATATTTTCCTGATCTACCTGAATATATTTTATTTTTAACATTTTTCCAAGAAGAGGCGTGGCTAAAAACAATCATAGCTTAGCTCCATCTCTTTCAGGTAAAGCGGAAAGGACTTATCACTGGCCTGTCATTTCCCATACATAAGCTTTCTCAGCTATTAATCATATCATAAATGCATGAAATATCATTTCCATTTACATTAATCTCCCATTCCAGGGTTGGACTTGAGTTTAATTGCTTCCAAACCCAATGCAGAATTTCAAAAGACCATCCACTTAATTTAAATTTTCCCATTATCTTCTTGAAAGTATTAAGATTTCAACATATGCACTAAAACAGTGGAGAACATTCTAGGGCTAGAACTTCAAGGTGCCTGTCACTCAGACTCCTGTGTTCCCATCATCTCAATTAAAATATATTTCAGCCTGACTTTTTCTCCAAAAAGTCTTACAATGTCCCCCAAATGCTCATGTATGGGAGGCTTGGTCTCTGATGCAAGCTGTGGATACAATGTGATGGGCTATTGGAAGATGGTGGAAACATTGTCCCCCAAATGCTCATGTATGGCAGGCTTGGTCTCTGATGCAAGCTGTGGCTACAATGTGATGGGCTATTGGAAGATGGTGGAAACATTAAGAGGTAGGTCCCCCAGCCGGGCGTTGGTGGCGCACGCCTTTAATCCCAGCACTCGGGAGGCAGAGGCAGGCGGATCTCTGTGAGTTCGAGGCCAGCCTGGGCTACCAAGTGAGCTCCAGGAAAGGCACAAAGCTACACAGAGAAACCCTGTCTCGAAAAACCAAAAAAAAAAAAAAGAGGCAGGTCCTTTTGGAGGAAGCGGGTCTCTGGGACATGCCCTTGAAGGGTATGCTTTAACTCTATCCCCTTTCTTTGTTTCCTCGACGCCATGAGGTAAGCAGTTTTTGTCACCACAGGATCTTTACTCTGATGTTCTGACCCAGCAAAGGAACAGAGACCAGAGATCAAGTGACCATGGACCAAAGGCTCTAACACCATGAGTCCACATGCAATCCTCCCTCCTTCAGGACGATGATTTTCTGTGGTATTCTGTCACAGGAGTAGAGAGCTCACTGTTCCCCTTTCTGTTCCAATTCTATCATAAAACACCTCTCTTCCCATTTAAACAAGATGTCTCAAAAATGGCTTTTGAGGAAGTGACCGTTACTGTATGTATGCATTAGTAGAAAACAGAAAGTCAGCTGTGTTCATTAGAAAAAGAAATGTAGAATAACTGCCAGTTCCTAATGGCTTTATTGTTTCCTAAACACAGAAGCTCCTTTTACTGCAAGAGCAGCATAAATAAATAAATAAATAAATAAATAAATAAATAAATAAATAAATGCAAAATAAAATAATGAGCGTGAGGATGCACCTCAAGTCTCCATCAGGCACCTCCTCGCAGTGAATTACCCTGGGTTTAATTATGACAAGTGGCCTACTGAGTGGAATTCTCTGTAGGCTTCTCTTGGAAACTATAGATAACCTGATAACCTCATTCACAGAGAACAGCATGATGAGGAAAGGCATTCCTGCTAATCAGAATCATTTACTACCCAGACAAATAAATAATATAGGGGTCTGTAATTTCTAATTAATTAGAATACATGTATGTGTTCATCAGCAACACTACTGATATTTCCTAAAAAAATAATATTGCAAATTGTATTAGTAGTGATAGTTTTCAAGTTATCATTATTCTGAGGCTGTTGTGTTTGTAATATTTTAATTCTGATATTGCCCCATGTCTTTCAGAACCAAGATTTTCAATGCAGAAGAAAAGCACAGATACAATGTTCATGAGGTGATACATGAACTACATCATCCTGAATTATAATTAACATATCAGTTATAATTTATGTACATTTCTGTAAAAGCCTGAAAACAATAAGCCTCGCAATATTAAGTACATCTAAGGCCCACATCATAGCACTGGAATATCAATTTCTAATAAAATGACCCAAAACCTCTTAACAGAAGGACTAATCCCAGGTTTGAGGCAGAAAATGAACAGCTAAACTTCAGATACACAAGCCAGACATCAAGGAAGCTATCAGAGGCCACCAGGGTCACAGCAAGGATTCAGGACCAACCTGAAGAGTGCCATACTGACCAGAGATAAGGAACGAGGTCAACAGCTGGGAGTGCACACAGAAGCAGAAGGCAAGAGGACCTAGGACTTGGGAAGGTCAATACTTAACTATTAGTTCAAGAACATGCCAGTGAAGAAGAAAGCTTGGTGGAGAGTAGGGAGTCATACCAGCTGCTAGCACAGAAAACCACAGAAAAGAGTTTTCCAAGGAAGGGGTAGACATTGTAGCAATTACTGCAAAGAATTCAAATAATGTGAGGACTGATACACATGTGATGGATCTAGGTGCCCTCCAGTTGGAGATATGGCATACATCAACAAAAGTGTCTGATTAAGATACACAAGCCAAGTATAGCAGGTTAGACATTTGATCTGCATGCACATCTCTGAAATAAATCTGATTCATTCTGGTCTGTGCATATGCATGTGTGCATGAGTGTGTGTGTGTGTGTGTGTGTGTGTGTGTGTGTGTGTGTGTACGTGGTGGTGGTGGTGGTGGTGGTGGTGGTGGTTTGAATAAGAATGACACCACCCTAAGGCTCATATATTTTAATGCTTACCAGAGAGTGGCAGTATTTGAAAAGATTAGAAGGATTAGGAGGTGTGAACTTGTAAGGAAGCCCCTAGACAAATCCTTTCTTTTATAAAAGTTGCCTTAGTCATGGTATCTCTTCACAGCAATAGAACAGTAACCAAAATAGTGTGCGTGTGCGTGTGCGTGTGCGTGTGTGTGTGTGTGTGCGTGTGTATGCGCGTGTGCATGTATGTGTGTGTAAGGCAGGTAGGAATCAAAGCACTTACTAAGAAGATGTGGTCAGCTGTTTTAACCTGGTGAGCACTCCTAACAGCACTAACAAGGTGGGCACCTGCCAGAGTGAAGAGACCACTGATGTCAAACTGAGATCTGAATGTTTTGCCTGTGATAGAAATGTTGACATTTTAAGAATTCAGAGATCTTAAAACATGCTTAAAATGTCTGAGAATAGAAAAAGAACATGTAAAACCCTGTAACTAAAAGTACAGTATATAGAGATTATTCATGATTATAAATGTAAAAAGTCCTGAGAAGTAATAGACTTCAGGATAAATGTAGCAAGAGAAAAGCTCACTGTGGGTTAATAACTGAATCCCACTTTGTATACATGCAAGCGCCCTGAATAGATTTCACTGGGGAGATTCCTTCCCATCCTGCTTTTCCAACTCTTCCTCTGTTCCAACTGTGGCATTGCAAAAGTTGCTAGCTGATTAGTCTCCATGTCTCTCCAGTTCATTCTCCCTGAAATTCATTCTGCCAAAAACATTGGAATTTCTCCTTCTAAAGTATCACTGTGCTGATTTGAGTCCTACTAACAAAACTCCTAAGGTCCTACCAGCTGCCAAGAAGGTTGAAGTCATCCATAAGAGATGTCTTTTCCCAAACTATGCAGATGCTGGTGCTCAACTGAAAAATGCTTTTTCCTCTATATAGGATACATACTGCACCTGTCAAAATCTCCATGGGTTGAGAGTCCAAGACAGAGCTATCTCAGACCAAAGCATAACTCTCTTCCCTGACTCCTACTATGCATCCTGCTTCCTTCATGGAATTTACAAGATATAGCAAGTGTACCAGAATACAGAAATTTCCTCCCTGCTGAACTCACTCCTTGAAGAGATGGTAAATATTATGTCCTCTGTGGATGCCTGTTAATGAGCAGCCGGAAGCCTTGAGCCTGGCACTTGCTGCATAAGGGCTTATTAAAGTAAAAACCTGTATAAAACACTAGCTGCTAAGAGCTGGATTTTCCTAGGAAGAATGAACAGAATATACTTAGAAAAACAATGTGTTGAATTCATCCATTACTTCACTGAAATATTTGCTAGGCTTACCAGGAACATGGAGTGTTCCTGTGCTCAGGTTACAGCAGAATAAAAGACCTATGCTCTAGGGGTTTTGCTCTCACAACAGTGTGCATGCAACACAAATACAAATGAACAAATAAGATCGTTTTATGTCATTATAAATATTGCAAGGAAAACAAAAGTTTCTGTAACTAAAGCTAGGCAATAAGATGGCAACTACAGAACAGATAAATAGTATACACTGGATAATCCAGGAAATGTTTCTCAGAAAGTGACATTCGTGCTCAGATCAGTGGTCATAAAATCACAGGAAATGAATAGCAAGAGCAAAGAATTCAAATCGGGAACCAGTAGAACAGTTTCAAACACTGGAGTTTGGGGTAAGGGACTACTGGGGTGAGAAAGGAATGTCCCCTATGGGGTCATGTATTTAAGCACAGGATCCTTAGTTGGTGGTTCTGATTGGGAAGGTTATGGAACATTTAGGAGGCACAGCCCTGTTGGGAGAAATATGCTCCTGGAGGTAGACTTTGCGGTTTATAGCCTGAGCTCTCAGCTTTCTGCTCCAGACATTATGGCTGCTGGTTGCCATGACATCATGGCTGCTGGTTGCCATGCTGTAAGCACCATTATGGACTCTAGCCCTCTGTACCTTTAAACCAATAAATATTCTTCCTGAAGTTGCTTTTGGTCACAGTATTTTTTATCACAACCGAAAATTAACTAATATGAGGGCGGGGGTCACGGTAAGATGTGGAATTGTTAAGAGGAGACAGTTTGGGGCCTCAGGAGCTTAGAGTATGTCCCGGCTACCCTGGAAAGCTATGCAAGGGCTCTATGGTTATTGAGCAGAACAGTCTGGTCTGTCTTGAATGTTTAAATATTACTCTCTATAAAGAATGGGTTGTAGTACAGTGATCGATGGATGGTTTCAGGAGTCTGTTTAAAATATGGGATGCTGACTGGGAATTAGGATGGAGACGGGAATGAATATGGCAACGAAGATTAAGTTGAAAGCACAATACTGAGGGTTGATAAATGGGAAAGCAATAGAGCCCCAAATAAATGTGGGGTACAATGATCATAAAAAGTAGAGCCATAAATATCCATATTTTCCCTTACTGGAGTTATTGGTATCTGTGGCAATATGCACTGCCCAGTCTTTCAGGGTTCAGATTCAGTCCCTATCTTTTCCCTATTTTTTTTTTTTTTGGTTTCCATGCAACCCCATCTAAAAGTGCGAGTTGCAATGTCGGTTACAATGTACACTGCATAATAAAAGGATCAGTGGTGTTTTGAGGTCCGTAGATGAAATCTATCTTTATAAAGGTACTGAAAATGAATCAAGCATCTTTTACAGTGTAAATCAAAGGAGGGACAAATCACTCGATGGAGTTGGGATCTTACCCATCGCAGAGGTCTCATTGAAAGAGACAGTGGGATGAACATCCCTTGCACTGTTACGCTGAGTGTTTGTTTTTCTCTTTAACGCCTCTACTTTCTGGCTTTGGATGATTCACTTCTATTAGAAACAGATCAGCTAAGGTGTTTAATCATTATTTTCTGTTCCTGAAAGGCTCGCCCTAATAGATACTTTTACAGTAAAGAGAATGCAATAGTACGAATCAATCAAACCAAACTGTTTGTCCTTGTGATATAGGCTTTCACCTTTAACAGTGACTCAGAAGCAGGGGGAGGGGGAGTATTTATTTTGAACAATTTCTTGATTTTTCTTCACATTGATGTAACCTGAGAGGGAAATTGTTCACAACTGCAAAATACTATTCAAATCTCAATATGAATAAATTTCATGAAGAATGGTAACAGCCCTATGACATGACCCATTTCATTGCTTTGATGGGATATAAAAGCCATGTGAAAACAAATTAAGTAACTTAGCCACAAATCCTCCTCAGCTTGACTGAACAGATGGGTTTCTTCGGAAAGCCTCTGACCTCCCATTTTTTTTTTCTTTCCAGTGGTTTACTTTAGAAATGTTGCCTTTACAAAAATGCATTCTCTGCCTCTTTGAAGATATAAATCTTCTGCAACCCAAGAATATCTTTCTTGGGGACCTGATACTCATCTTTCCTGAAATATAATCATAAAGCAAGAGTTTCTACCTCCCAGGCTCAGGAGGATATAAACTTAACTTCAATATATACCAATTGGCAAAACTGAAGACTTAATGGCACCTTCCTCTTCCAGTACTTGTTCACCACTTCTCAGTCCTTAAATCTCTTGCCTTATTTTCAGCAGGGATGAGTTCCATCTCTTTTTCCTATTATATTTAGTCAAGTCCTACCTGCTTAACTAGGTATTAGATGATACAATTTTCTTATACTTATCCAAACTGCAGAAGGAGGACCTACCTTGTGTCTCTACTAGTATGGAGAGACAATGGCAGAGCAAGGGCCCCATAAACCCACGGCAGATACTACTGAATGGTCTTATGGAAAGCCATGCAGATCTAAGACCCTTACACTATGAACTCTCATGGTCAAGGACTTCACAGGGACATAGACTTTGAAAGAAAGAGGAGGCTCATTGTAAATATTTCTCTCTGGGCAATGGATAAATGAACAGGTGGGGAAAATAATTTTAAGAAAAGCTTTCTCAGTCACTTTATTGATACATAGTACAGTCTCCAAAGAGCCTAAGCTGATTCATAAAAGGAAAGAGATTATAGGAGCATTGAGTCATGGGTAGGGTCTTAGCTCTGGAGGGGTAAGAGGCAAATTATGATTGTGATTGACATACAAGATGCTACAGTGAAGAGGTAGAGGATAGTCTCACCTACTTTAATAAGATTAATGTAGCATTAAATGGAGGGTGATTATATATTAATATTGCACTATTCAAGAAACTGTACTGGGGTGATGTAGAGGAAACTATTGGAAACAAAAGAGGAAATCACAGGGATAACAAGGTCAGAAAGGTGAAGACAATTATTATGACTGTGACCACATAGTGCTGTCCTTAAAACCCCCATGGACAGAACGGAAGCACCCAGGAGAAGGGGATCCCAGTGACAAATAATGCTGCTGCTATTGTTTAAGCATGTTGGTTCCATTTCTTAAATCTCATGTTGAAACTCCATGCCCATTTTAAAATGTGGGACCAAGTAGCCTCTTTAAGAGATGATTAAAGTCCCCATTTTATCGGTTGATTAGCTCATTCGGGTGACAGATCAAAATTATCTGAAGTATGAGTCGTTATGGAGGCCCGTTTTGCTAAGCAATCTCTTTCCTTACCTCTCACCATGTAACTCCCTCACCCGTGCCGCCTCAGGGCTCTGCCAGCAAGGAAGCTATCACTAGATCCAGTAACCTGACCGTGGAGTAGAACTCAAGACAAATGAGCCCCTGTAACTTACCCTGTCTGTGTTACATTGTTAGCAACAGACATGGCAGCAAAACAGCTATACTCTTCGATCAGCTCGGCTAGATAATGTGAGCTCCGTCTAGAAACAACCGAGTGACTGTTACCACGTAGATGCTTGGCTGTCAAAGGCACTAAGATGGTAACAGACCGTCTCAGCATCTTCACTGCAAACAAATAATGTAATCAATAATAACAAGAATATAAAACTCTTTCTGAAAAATGCAGCAACTAGGTTGGGGATAATCACGGAGA
Organism: Peromyscus attwateri; assembly: GCA_902168425.1. NCBI lineage: Eukaryota > Metazoa > Chordata > Mammalia > Rodentia > Cricetidae > Peromyscus > Peromyscus attwateri. The sequence continues at coordinate 15,726 of CABHPP010141919.1, read as the reverse complement.
CCTTCACTGTATCTTCCAGATACACGAGACAGATGAGATCTGGGAGAGGGAATTGTAGGGTATGTGACAGTGCATGTGAGGTTGAGGGTCTCAAAAATGCAAATGAATGTTGAAATTGAGTATTTACGAGTTCAGAACGCATAGTGGCATCACAATATAAAGCATCTTAAGACATATGAGCTAGAGAAGAGATTTTCTTTTTAAAAGATAAATTCTAACATTGGTAAGGAAGGTAAAATTAAGGAGAAGAGACTTGACGGCCAAAGAAACTCAGTGGGGACACAAAGTGATCTGCAAAGAAACTTCCATGGGGCACTTCTTGACAAACCCAGGAGTGAGATGACCCCCCTGGGGACCTGAGGATGCAGGAGGATACATTTAACAGAGGTTCACTTTCAACGCTAACATACTTGGTCAGGGACAACACCCAAGTGTCCGTCACCTGTCACAGGAAGAAAATCCTGGGCTCTATGAAGGCCTTCAACAGGCAAAGCAGCAGGATAATGGAGAATGTGAAGGAGATGTGGACTAAAGTTCCCTAGAGCAGCAAGGGCAAGTAGTCCATACCTACCAGCCACTACACCTCCATGATGTTCTCACATGGGGACTTTTCCAAGGCGGGCCCACAAACTCATTCTTCTTGTCAAGTAGGGGCCTCTTTTCACTATTAGAACCTTTTCCTTCTCTTTTAAAAACCTGAGAATATGATGAACTGTATATTTTAAATTATTAAATAGGAGAAATGAGGGACTAAGACACATGAAATTATGACTGAACAGAGGGGAAAGTTTGGGGGCTTCAACAAAGATGGTAACAAAAGGGACATAAACAATGTTTTTAATTTGTAATGTCAGTATTGTGAATAGAGGCATGGACAGATTTTGGCATCTACTTGGGAGATCCGGCATATAAGAGAAGGTAAACAGGAAGCAAAGCAGAGTTTTTGGAGGAAGGTGAAATATTCAGATTGGGAAGCGAGGCCTATACTTGCAGAAGGGACTTAGGGGCAGCAGAGACATTTTTGAGATAAGAATGCTAAATTATAATTTAAAGACATAGGAAAATATGGAGGATAAGAGTGGAACTTTGGGGAAAGACCAGATAGAGGAGCCACTGACAAATTTTAAAAAAAAAAAAATGATCTTTGAGATTTGAAGCAAGGTTTCCCAGAGGAAATGGTATAAGTGGAGTCCAGGGGGAAAAATGTCAAGAATATCTGTATGGAACACTGTGAGCATTTAGACAGGAATGAAAAATATTCTACTGAAATTGTTTATAAAAGGAGACATTCCCGTGTAGCTTTAATTCTGGTGATATAGAACCAAAACTGATCTGACAGAGAAGACAGGAAAAGATCAACATGTGGGGAAAGCCAGACATGTGTAACTCTAGCACTCTGGAGGCCAAAGGGAGAATATCTGGAGGTTGAGGCTAGCCTAGGCTACGCAGCAAGACTGTGTGTCAACTCAACAGCTGGTCAAAGTTCTAACAAGAAGTGACTGTTGAGTGCTCATCCTTGTATCAAGCGGCCTACCCCAAGGCTCAGGAAACCTTGCAGAAGAGTGGACAGGAAGAATCTAAGAGCTGGCGGATGATGGTAGGGAGTGCTGTGGCATGCTGTCCTCTGGACATAACACGGCCATTGTACTCACGACTCAACTGCATATATGGTTACCTGCGCAAGGTCAAGCAGCAATATCATTCAATGTGCTAGCAGACAGCATTAACTGCAATCAGTGGTTTAGGGGCGGAGGAGAGAACAGTAAATGTGGGAGGAGGCTGTATTGGGGAGAAGGGATCCAGGAAGAAGGGGAGTGGAAAACTGAGGGCAGATAGGTTCAAGATGCATTGTATACATGTAAGAAGTTGTCAAAGAATAAATAAAAGGTACGCTAACAACTATTTTTTTTTTTTAAAGACTCAGTCTCAAAAACCAAAGAGGCAGGGAAGAAGATGGGCTGACTAATCTTTCAGGAATTCCCATTACAAAAGGAAAGAGAGACATTTGTTTTCTCTTTCAAAGTTCTTTCCAGCTATTTTGTATAATGACAGTAAAAGAATTTACAGATACTGTGCAAGTATAAATAATTGATATGTCGTTGCTAAATGGCTTATAAATTGAGTTATTTTCTGCTTAATTCATCTAAAGCTTCCTGGAAAACTCGCGTCACTTTTGATGGATCTTCAACTGTATTACTTCCCAACACGTCAGCTTTATATTTCTCTATTTCCAGAATCTGTCAGGTTGCTAATGATGTATGAAAATCTACTTTCATACCCCAAATGAGTTCACTTTTAAATGAACTTCATGAGAAACACTTTATTAATAAGAAAATTTATCCTGTAATATATTCGGTTTTATGCAGTGAATTCCTCAATTAACCTCATTTTTTAATTCAAACTAGAACTCCCAGGAGATCACATACATGGGTGCAGCATTTCCTTAAATGTTGCCACCATTATGGCCTGGGGAAGGGACTTCAGAATGGTGTATGCTTTCCCACTTCCGCCCTCCAGAGACAAGAGATCCCTCTCATTTGCAACAGACTCTGAGAGCACACTCAACTTCTCAATGTTCTTTCAACTGAATATCCTGAGTTTGGTGAGAAAACTTTCCAGGTCATTGGGCTATAGTCACTTTTTTCCTTTCCTTGCTGGTCTTTAAATCAAATTACATTAGAAATCTACTCTTTTTATGGATGTTATTTTCTCTGCCTCTACTAAGTATTGAATTTTCAGTTTCCAGTTGTTTGGAAACACACTAAGTTATTAGAAGTAAATATTAAACTCTAGGGGAGGCCAGGCGGTGGTGGCACACACCTTTAATCCCAGCACTCGGGAGGCAGAGGCAGGCGGATCTCTGTGAGTTCGAGGCCAGCCTGGGCTACCAAGTGAGTTCCAGGAATGGCGCAAAGCTACACAGAGAAACCCTGTCTCGGAAAAAAAAAAAAAAAAAAAACTCTAGGGGAGTGAGAGATACAGAAATTAATATACAAATGTGGCATCCCTCTAAGAATCCTGTGCTCTCCATCTAAGGAGGATGAAGAAAATATATCATTTCTTCTCCTTCTCTAAGATCTTGTTCTGATTATGTGCTCTTTAACAGCATTGGGGGAATAGCAAGAGAATAGTTAGAATGTATACGAATACTATGTTCCCTCAATGAGTTGTTATTTGACAAATTGGGATGATCAATAAAGTATAAATCTCTTCTTTTAATACTTGAATTTGTGGGTGACCATTTTACATCAATCTGACATAATATGTTTAGGTTTATTTCTTTAAGGTTTTATCAGGTCCTTTGACATGTATAGGTTGAGATGCATACATCTCTTAGCTAGTTTCAAGGCATGCATCCACTTTGGATGTTTAATAAAGTATTAAGTAGAAAATAAGTAAGTTTGATTATGATAATAACATCTTAGGATGAAAAAGTTAAAGCTATGCACATAAACACACAAAATGGGAACTATGGATGAGTAATGGTTATGTTAATTAGCTTGATGTCAGTGGTTGTTCACGGCGTACACACATACAAAATATCAACTTTTACATGTTAAGGACACATAATTTTTACATCAATGGTATCTCAAAAAAGCCATTGATTTTTTTAAAAATCCCATTCTGAATGAACACTACTGGAATTTCAGTGAAGAGACAACAGTTCAAAAATAGAAATGCACTCATTTTATAGGCTGCCGTGGTACAGCTGGCACAGAACTTTCTACATGGCAAATACTTATGAAGTATGGAAGATCATACATATTATTTCAAGCCAACAAATGCCTTGTTACAGTGTGCTTATGGTAGTTAATAAATTATTGAAAATAATGAGATTCTTACCAAGAATAGAAGCTATAAACAGCATTTTTAAAAGGATAGGGCTGCAATATTATTCTGGCATTTATGTGTGAATGCTATTACCTCTTTTCCAGCTCTGAAAATCAATTATTGAATTTATTACCAGCATTTGTAAGGCAAGATTTGCTTTTCTTAGGGCTCCTTATGAGCACTGGTTCATTTGGGAAAAAGTATTGAAATAATTATAGATTCATATGAAGGATAAAAATAGCATAGTCACACGCTTTTCATCCATTTCCCTCAGTGGTTATATTTTGCATAACTTTAGTACAATATAAAAGCCATAAAATTGGCATTGTTACAATATGTATTCTACTTCTGTATCACTTTATCATATGTGTTGTTTCATCTACCACCACAATCGAGATCCAATCTATTATCTCACCATAAAGATATCATTCATACCCTCTTTATGACCACATACAAACCCACTCCACCCTGCCACCACTATCCCTGACCCCCGATAGCTACTAATCTATTCTCTACTTCTAGAATGTACCATTAATAAACACTTACATACATGACATCTTAACTTCTGAGACTGCTTTTGAATTCCTGTGGCATTTGAGATACACCTAAATTAGCTTAGGCATTAGTAGTTTATTAGTGTTCATAGCTGAATTGTAGCCATAGCATGGATGTAAGACCACTCATTTTTATGAGACACAGAGTTGGATTCTGTGATCAACTGTCTAACAAAAATAACGTATAGTTACTTAATATCATGTGTGTGTGTGTTCTTAAGATGAAGAAACCAACTTAACTCGGGAAAATATTTTAATATTCAAAGTATTAGACTTCAAATATTTTATTTCCTAACAGAATGTCAATTCCAGCCCATTACCCCACTACATAGAAGGAGGTTGGCATGGTAAACAGTAAAAAGCATTACTTTACCAAGAAGGAAATGGGCATTTCATTAGAGTGCTATCAAGGCTCCAAATTATTATAATCAGATGATATAGTGACGTCACAATGTAAAGACTCTAAACTACAAAAATAAATAATAGACTTTGCCAGAATAGTTTGTGGGTTTGAGAATTCAAAACACTATTCCCAAGATAGTTTCAGTAAAGGTGGTATGGAAATCACTTCTCTAAAAGTAATAAAGATATTAAAGATTTTTAGATAATGGGTATTTTCAGGCTCTACTTCATTTACACAGACCCTAACCTAGCTGAAGTTTCCAGTCAAGATAAACAGTTTGGTAAATGCTATGAAGAAATGTACAGAAAATTAGAAAATCAGCCTACTCCACACAAAAATAAACTTTCTGGGCATGAATCCAAGAAAACCCACTCTGAATATAATAAAGAAAGTTGCAAACATTTTCTACTTGTGAAGAGAAATGTAATTGCTTGATGTGTGGGAAGACCTTTTCCATTCAGCTCAGCAAAGTGAGCCGATTCAATGGGTGATGAAGGCATAGAGCAGACAACCCAGGCGTAGGTAAGACACAAGGGCCAGGGTTGCGTGGCTATCAGAGGAGTGCAGATAACATGCAGCTGTGCTTTTAGACCACATGTACTTGAATCAAACCAAGGAATTTCAGCAGTTAGACTGGTTTAAACATCCTACAAGCGACAGAAACCACCTCTAAGTTTTAAAAATTTGGAAGTAGTAGTTGTGTGAACATCAACTCAAAGATGACTAAGACTCCTGCTTCCATTTCTGGTCAGTGAGTTCAGGGCAGTGCTTTTGCAATGGAGTGCACCGACGCCACTCTCATCCAGGTCAACACAGCAATCACAAAGAGTGCGGAAGCAGGACCTTGCCAAACCACAGCAACCATGAGGGGAAACCCTGACACTCAACAGCAGTATCGTCATTACCCAGTGAGCGACACACTTGGTCAGTTTCATTTTTATCTACCTCATCCCCAAAATAACGCAGATGGCCAGTGATACATGGCTCTGTGCAGATGCAGACAAGAGTTTTTAACACAGAGAAATTCTCAGCAATGAGGGGCTGGAAACCATAGTTGACAGATCTCTGCACTCTGTAGGAGATGTGATGAACATACAGATTTATGAAGAATCTGGGTCTTCAGTTACTTTCCCATTCTGTTATTTTATTCACATTTTATATGAAACATTACCTCTGCCATTCTTTTAAATTTGTATCCTGAAATTCAAGTCAATTCTTGTCATCACACAGTCAAGGAGATAAGTGGGGTTACCCGGCCTGTTCCCTTTGCTTCATCAGGTGCCATCTCTGTTCTTATCCTCTTAGGGATGGGTGCTACACTGAATCTTCACAGCATGCACAGTCCACACGACAACGCTGGTGAGGCTGCGAGGCTGCCACGGTGACCTTTCCTTGAGCCCCAACCCTAACCATATTTCCTGTCGTGCTCTTTCTATCAAACTCGTAGACAGTGAAGAAGCAGCAAGCAGTATGGTTAGTTACAAGGCTGCTCAGCTCACAAAGGTCCCTGGCCTCAACTTCCACACAGACCATGGCTGTCTTTCATGCAGAGGAAAATCATTTGTTAGGCTGTGATTTTTTTTCCCTGAGCTAGATTCAACTTTCAAGACTTTAGCTACGATAGTTCCACCAGAGTTCTACATCTGAGCAAGGTGAGACTCCTGAAATATTTTCTAGAAGGAAAGGAGATGTTTACTTATAACCTAAAAACCAATTTGTATTGAAATGACAGAAATTTATTGGAAAAGATTTATATAAGTCGATTTGTCATCACTAAATAGATCTGATCATGACAAAGTCTTATCACAGAGAAGTGTGGATTTCAAATTTCAAATTAAAAAACATAATTTGATGCTGGGCATGCTGGCACATGCCTGTTACCCTGGCACTCAGGAGAAGGGGACAGAAGGACTTTAAGCCAGCTGTGATACCACAAGTGTCAGGTGAGCACTCTGAGGACCCTGTCTGCAAAGAATAGAAAAAACAAAGCAAAGAAGAAAGAAAACAAAATGATCTAGAAATCTATCACACTAACAATTTATGAAGACTTATGTGAATAATTGTCCAATAAACAGCCACCAATAGCTAAACCTCAATTGTTTGTAAAATAGAATAAAATCAATACCATAGAATTATATTTAAGCATTTTAGCAAATGTGCCACACTAATTTCTGTTCATTTTCTTTTTAGAAATACCATCATTATCTCTTGTCAAAGTTAAAACTGGAGATTGTTGTCTTACAGCATTGTGTTTCCCTTTCTGTTGTTGTTGTTGTTGTTGTTGTTGTTCTTTTTATGGAAAGTAAATAACTGACCATAAGACAGTATTGGAGTTTCCAAGGTGACAGGATGGGGGAAACCATCTGCCACAGTAGCCCAGACGGGGAACTGACTCTTCTTCCATGCTCTAGGGACAAGAAGAATGGCCAGCACCTGCTGTTGGTTTGGGAGGTCTGCCTAGAAAAGCAGCAGCTCCAAGGCCTCCTCATGTAGCTGCCAGAATACGGAGGTGCTTCCCGAGAAAAGGAACAGGGGACTAGAGAGGTACACTGAATTGTCACCCATGCAGAAACTACTATCCTCCCGAATGACAAAGATTAGGATACTACCAAGGAAAGTGAACGAGAGAGAGAGAGAGAGAGAGAGAGAGAGAGAGAGAGAGAGAGAGCATGACAATATGCAGATATGCAGTGCGTGTGTCCTTTAATAATCAAAGGTCAAATGACCTAAACAAACTTTATAGACAGGAAATCAGACTTAAAAAAAAAGTAGGAAATCAGACTTAAAAAAAAAAAGTAAGAAATCTCTGACAAACGCACATGCAGCTAACAGCCTGAACCTATATTCCTGTGAGCCTTGTCCACTCAGAGCTGTCACCAATGGAAGTAATGGCACTTATTATTGGTAACTAACTGCCATATTGGTAAAAATGTGCACACTACTGAATTTGCTTACCTACAATGTCACAATAATAACTATCATTACATTGGAGGCATGTCTCTGATTCCGTTCTTAAGCTAAAAATCAGGAAGATCAGAGATCCAAGAATTTCTCAAAACAAAAACAAAAACTAACACAACAACAAAAAACATTGGGCCAGTCAGATTGCTCAGTGGATAGAAACACTTGTTTCCAAGCCTGAAAACCTGAGTTCAATTCCTGGAACCCACAAGGTTGAAAGAGAAAACCACCTCCTGCAAGTTGTCCTCTGACCTCCATACTCAAGTCATAGGATGCACTGAGCACACACACACACACACACACACACACATACACACACACACACACACACACACACACACACACAAATGCATATAAATAAATAAATGGACAACTAGGTCCATAAAAAAAATTTTAAATTAAAAGGAAAAAAAATTATGTATCCCAAATAATTTAGTCAAGATTTTTCTGAAAATTATGTTTACATTATGATTAACTTACCATTGAAGAATTATTATTACTGTTAATTTTCAGCTTAATCGTGTCATTACAGATTTTTAAAGTAAGGATTATGTTGAGGTTCCTTTGGACCCTGATAAGTAAGACTCACTGGATTTTACTATATGAACTCCACTACTACTAGTTACCCAAAGGTAGTTTCAATTCAAAACCAGTTAAATGGAGAGATACACAGAAAACAGCGATCTGAAATGCATCATGAAGATTAAAATAGAAGACAGATGTGGAGGTTTGAAAGAAAATGGTTCCCACAGACGCACAGGGAGTGGCACTATTAGGAGGTGTGGCCTTGTTGGAGGAAGTGTGTCACTGGGGGCAGGCTTTGAAGTTTCAGATGCTCAAGCCAGGCCCAGTGTCTCACAGTCTCTTCTTGCTGCCTGTGGATCTGGATGTAGAACTCTCAGCTACCTCTCCAGCACCACGTCTGTTTGTGTGCCACCATATTCCCACCATGATGATAATGGACTAAACCTGTGAAACTGTAAGCCAGTCCCAATTATTTTCCGTTATAAGAGTTGCCGTGGTACGCCAGGCAGTGGTAGTGCATTCCTTTAATCCCAGCACTTGAGAAACAGAGGCAAGAGGATCTCTGTGAGTTTGAGGCCAACTTGGTCTACAGAGCTAGTTCCAGGACAGCCAGGGCTATTCAAAGAAATCCTGTCTCAAAAAACAAAAACAAAAACAAACAAGCAAACAAAAAAACACAAAAATAAATGAGTTGCCATGGTCATGGTATCTCTTCATAGCAACAGAAACCCTAAGACAGCAGACTTACTTATGTTATTCCACATTTTTTCATAGTAAGCAAAAATATATAAGAAGGTATCCAACCTTCATGGTTCATGGCATTCCATATTACTTCAGCATGAGCCCAATCCTCCTATGCACAAATTACACCAAAGCAGCCAACAGTCGAGTCCCCAACATAAATCAGCTGAAGAAGCAAAGACAAATGACTTTGGCGAGGCTTCCAATACCTCTCCAAATAGCTCCATTCTTGGAAAGTCTATGACTTCAGACTTGGAGGTAATCCCCAGAGTCACAGTGTATATGGCAGTGCCTTGGCATACTATAATTATGAATATGTCTTGGCATCCGATAACTCTGCCTCAACTCAGCTGCCTTCTGTTATGCTCTCGTGACTCAAGAAGTAAGACAAGCAAACATTTTAGAAGATGTACGTAGATGCCTGAGTTTGGACTCCATGCTTCTGCACCAGATCTGCTGCATTAATTAGCAGGAAAAAGAAAAGGAGAAAAGACAGACAGGCAGGCATACATGAATGCCGAACGGTAGCTGAGTAACAGCTCAGGAAACTCCAGGGTCAATACCACAGTCACATACTCACAAAACAAGAAGCACAGACTTCCTTTCTCAGTGCGCTTACGTAACAGCAAACCTACATTACTGAACTCCTATTGAAATGTCCTTTCCATCATGGCTCTGTATCACATCCTTACATATTTAGATTTGATATTTTAGAAGCATTTAGAGCAAGAGAAAATGAAACAGGAATTGAAAAAAAGGAAGAGCAAGGGGAGAGGATTCAGGGGAAATACAGACATCAGAAGACTCACAAAAAAGTACTAAAAGTTCCCTCTGGTTTTTCACATTTTAAAGAGAATTTTAAAGAAAAGGTTCTAACTGGTCCTGCTTTCTCCTTCCAGGCTTCTAACACAGTGGTCATCATACACATGCTGGCTATGCCTTGTTTAGCAACAGTTCCTTTCGGGTACAATCCTGGACTTTTCCCAATAAATACTACATGTGGACGTCAATGTTTTTATGGAGAGCCTGGATGCCTGTGTAAAACTAAGACTGCAAAAGAGGAAAGAACCCTAAGACAAAGGATGCTTACAAAGATGGCTTTTGACTCTGAAGCTAAGTGGCTTGGTCAGTACAAAATGGGAAGGATGTAAGATGCTCAGTAGGATGCTCAGTACAGAATGGGAGTGATGTAGGATGTTAGTACAGAATGGGAGGGATGTAAGATGTTCAGTACAGAATGGGAGGGATGTAGGATGCTCCGTACAGAATGGGAGGGATGTAGGATGCTCAGTACAGAATGGGAGGGATGTAGGATGTTAGTACAGAATGGGAGGGATGTA
>CABHPP010141918.1:53263-71173 GCA_902168425.1 Peromyscus attwateri | reverse complement strand
TCCTGAGAACAATCACCTATGAATTGAGAGTCTATCACATAGTGCCTCTGCAGGCTCCATCCACCTCCGTTTAAAGAGGCTCTTGGGACAGTGCAGTGTGTGAAGGGAGGCAATGTGCACTACTAGACAGGTCACGAGCCAAGGGTATCATCTTTTTAAGACTCACACAGATGTCTGTGAGCACACCCTCTGTGATACTCTTTACTGCTTTGCATCTCAGACTTTCCATTATACCCAGATACAGTCCATTCTTACACTTAAAATCACAAATAAATTTTTATTAAGGTTAGCTTTTACAAAAGACAGGACTTTTTCATTTTTATTTTCTGTAGAAAAAAAAAATGTGCCAACCATTTTAATCCTATGTGGACATTTAATTAATCAGGAATATTTCAGAGTTTGTGGAAGAGTCAAAACTAACCCATTTTATTCATTTTCTTTGAATAGATAATTGCTGAACAAAATAGTATGCTGTTGTGAAGCACGGGAGAGAAGACAGACAGTGCTTTGCTACAGTTCATTTTGTTCTTGACTTCTTCGTGTGGTTATCAAACTTCACATTTTGACTTCCACCTTCCACTGGCTGAACACAGTATTTTTTCTTTCCTTTTTTTTTTACTTCTCTTTTATTTTTATTATTAAGAAATTTTCTATTCATCCATGAAAATCTACCTTTCATCCCCACAACTCCCAGGATTTGAACACTGTTTTGATAGAACTTCTTACCTTAAGAAAGCTTGATTCCTCTCGATATAGAAGCACCTCTCCTGCTACCACTGTTTTTCTCATACGTAAAACACACACAAACTCAGTCACAGATGAGCAAGCCATGGGTTGACGTAAAAGTTACATGTTTTTCAGAATTATCATGTATTATAACAGCTAGCGTTCCTCATCCCATCTTGCTAATTATTCGTTCTTCTTTCACTTGTTTTCTGTTGGTTTTTAAATATGAAATGCTCCCCATAGGCTCAAGCATTTGAACACTTGGTCCTCAGCTAATAGTGCCATTTTGGAAGGTTGTGGAAAGCTCTCAGCAAATGGAGCTTTCCTGGATGAAGTGGTTTCCTACCAGTAGACTTTACTTCCTGTTCATTGTGTCCTCACTGTAAACAGCCAGGCTCCCACTCCCAAAGCCAAGCCTTCTTCACCATCTGTCGATAGGCCATGTCTCCCCAACCACGTGAGGGACTCTACTCTCTAAGCCCTAAGACACTAACTCAGCCTTCCGAGCTGCTCTTCTCATGTGTTTGGTCACAGCGATGAGAGCAGTAACTGCTATGTGGCCCTTTGATGCCTTCATATTGCGCTTGCTTTCTCATGGGTACATACACACTCGTACACATGGATGACATGTGTACATAATCTCTGATATATGTAAATAATATGTGACTTTTACATATTAATGCATATTGCTGCCTTTGTAATCATCTGAAACATCTTGGCTAATAGGTCTTCACTATATTTAGGTCATGTTATTTCTACCATTTGCATTTATTATTTCTCTTTGACTTTTCTATTAAATTTGTTGTTATCTCTTTCTTTCTCCCTCCCTCCTGCTCCTGTGTGTGTGTGTGTGTGTGTGTGTGTGTGTGTGTGTGTGTGTATGTACAACTATTGGGTGTGGATTTATGCCATGAAGTTAGAGGACAACCTCTACCATGGGTTGTAGGATCTAACTCATGTCATAGGCTTTCATTGCAAATGCCTTTACCTGATAAGTCATCTCAGTGGCCCTGATTTTGTACTTTTTGTTTATATTTTGCTATCTATGACAGAGAAGGTGAAGGGGTGGACAGAATGTGTGTGTGTGTGTGTGTGTGTGTGTGTGTGTGTGTGTGTGTGTATTGCATGTGTTTACATACATGTATGATGTCTGTGAGTATAGTCTTACAAGAGTGATGGGGGGAATCAGTTCTCTTCTTTCACCTTGATTTGAGGCAGATTCTCTGTTGTTTCTCTCACTGTACTATATACTCCAGGATAACTGATGAGCAAGCGTCTACAAAACTTTCCTGACATCTCCTCTGATCTCAATATAGAAGTGCCAGGATTACAGATGCCGACCATTGCATCCAGGTTTTCACATGGGTTCCTCGATTGAACTCAGATCCTCCAACTTGCACAGCAAATGCTTTTACCTGCACAGCCATCTCCCTGACACCTTGTGATATTGTATTTTTAATGCATTCTGTTTACGTAGTGACTACATCAATAGATTCAATTGTCTAAAGATAAAATTTAATTAAATAAATTATCAATAAATGTATTGTTTTTCTCTACATATTCCCAGAAAGTGATGGCATGATAATATTTCCATACAAGAATACAAATAACTAAACATTTAAAACCTGGATATAGTTTGCCATTATGCAAAGTATCTTTTTTTTTTATTTTCTGTTACATTTAAGAAATGTGTTTTTCTTTTTTAGTTTCTACACAGGGTTTCTCTGTGTAGCCCCGGCTGTCCTGGAATTCACTCTGTAGAGGAGGCTGGCCTTGAACTCAGAGATCCACCTGCCTCTGCCTTCTGAGGGCTGGGACTAAAAATAAAATTTTTGGTATTTAAGGAAGACAAAATGTTTTATAAAAATCAGAAATTAAATAAGTTTGCTGTGCTCATTCTTATGATCATCACTTCTGAGATTTTGAAGCCCATTCTCTCTGGTTGCTATAACTGTGGCAAAGAAGGAGAGACCTAGCCAGGTGGTGGTGGCTTGCGCCTTTAATCCCAGCACTCGGGAGGCAGAGCCAGACAGATCTCTGTGAGTTCGAGGCCAGCCTGGTCTACAGAGAGAGATCCAGGACAGGAACCAAAACTACACAGAGAAACCCTGTCTCTAAAAAACCAAAAAAATGGGGGGGTGGGGGAGAAGGAGATACCTGAGTTGTAAAGCTCAGTGCTCATCAGCAGGAAGGTGGACAACATCTTAAACTGGGTTATGACCTCAGCATGCAAGCTCCCAAATAGGTGGTCTTAACAATGGGTTTGATACGATGTATAATGAATTCTCCTCAAAGATGAGGCAAATCATCTACCTTCTCTCATCTAAATATTAGTCTCTGCAGATGTCTTTGTAGAGTCAAAGTTTGTGGAGCTGTGACCCACATGAGTGCCTGGTCATATGTGAATCAACAGCCTAAACAGGGGACCTCAATATCATTATGACTGGATGCTGGCAATCTTGTGGGTCTTCCCAGAACTCCTCTATAAAATAAGTTATAGCTATTTGCTATTCCTTGGGCCTCTTTGCTGTTACTGAAGTGAGATCTGTTTGATTACCTCTTGAATTACTTTTATCTTTGTAGAGTTATGCATGTTTCCACAATGGTGTGTTTCTGAGGTGCTGAATAACAAAACAAAACAAGAAGATATTGTACAGTATGAGTCTTAATCATGCAGTTAAGAGCAAAACATGATTAAAACTGTTTCTTTGTCATCTCACAATAATCCTGATGCTTCGGAGAGAAAAATAACATCCTTGGGGGCAGGGCGAGGACAGATTGCTGCTCATAGCTTGTAAATGATTCTCTTTGATGGTGATGTAATGCAAACCCTCCTTTTTTTTTAAAGTCACAGAAACAATGATTTCATATCATAGTATTTCGACTTTTGACCGCTCAGTGGGAGTGAGAAAAGGAGGAAGATAATCAAAAGGACAGGAAAAGGTGGGGAGAGGATTTTAAAGTGAAGCCAAGATGAGGGCAAGGCACTCAGCAGCTCTCTGAAATGTGACTCGATGGTTCCAAGAGTGCTGTGCTGGGATGAACGGTAACTGCTAACTGCAATGGTGGCTGCTTAGCCTGACACAGTGCAGCTAAGACCTGGGGTAAAAGACAAAGCACTTTTATTTGTAGAAAAGTCTAACTTAAAAATAAACATGTTTTAGACAAACATCTGTGGTATGTTTTTGATGAGAGACATAATCACATTTTTTTTTTGTATTTTGTGGCTGATGTGTTCATAGTGTATTTTTACTCAGTGTTAATTTTTATGTTTCTATAAACAAAAATAAAGCAAGTTTTATACAAAATGTTATACAATTTAGCATTTTTGACATATCTGAATTAGATATTTAGAACATGATTTTAAATTTGTGTCTATTTTTTTCATCTTATAAAATCTGTCTTCAAAGCTCAATGATTTAGTTTTTGTATCTATATCTAGTAGAGCTGATTCATGATTCATGCAATTTCCCGGCTTTTCCAGATAATATGTACATCACAGTCCTCAAAGCACTTATGTACGAGTATTATTTAACTTTTGTTGCTTTAAAAACTGATAGCGAGAAAAAAAAAAAAAAGCCGGGCGGTGGTGGCGCACGCCTTTAATCCCAGCACTCGGGAGGCAGAGGCAGGTGGATCTCTGTGAGTTCGAGGCCAGCCTGGTCTCCCAAGCGAGTTCCAGGAAAGGCGCAAAGCTACACAGAGAAACCTTGTCTCGAAAAAACCAAAAAAAAAACAAACAAAAAAAAAAACTGATAGCGATTGTATCCTCTTCATCACATGTATTTCAGAGTTAAGAGGAGGATTCATCAAGACAGGAATACCACCGTGTAGTTCCACATGAAAGGCATACCTCTCAGATCCCACAATTGTTTAAGTTTTGGAAGAACTTACATGGTTAATGAATGCCAAATACAGACATGCAGGTTCCTAAGTAAGGGAAACAGTAATGCCACATAAACAGACACTAACATGCTTGCAATATACCTGTATATTTGTATATTTAATACAAATTTATATTAGGTGCATTTTAAGCCTTACATATCTTAATATACTCACATGGATATAAATGTATGCATAAATATGAGTATCTCAAATACATAGCCATGTTTGTGGCAACCAGGTAATGTTACCATATGGACTTCCTCTAATATTTTCTGTGTTAATACTAGTTCAATAAATGAATATGGCTAACTCAGTTGGTTAATTTGCTGGAATCTGTAAATAGTGATGGGTGAAAACTATAACCTATATGATCCTACTGTACCTGGTTGCATGGCTGCCATGAGGGTAGGAGGCTGCAGAGATCCAGGACACTGACTGTATGTTCTGCTCCTTTCCGATATGGTTTTCTTACAGTGCTATATGCACAGCGTTTGGAGTTAGAGGGATATAATAAGGCAGCATCTGGTGTGGAAGATCACGCTACCCTGTATGCCAGTAGCTACTCTCATGAGGTGACTCCATTTTACAGAATATGGTATTTTAACCTCTTACAAAGCTTATTGTCTTTATTATTTTGATCTCTCTGTTAATTAAATAAATTGTAACTCAATATTAAGGCTGAGGACATCGGATGTGCTGAGACTGCAAGGAGGAAGCCAGAAAGTTAATTCCTGTTGGAAAGAAGTTGGATCAACAAGTCAAGCACGTCCAGAGATGTAGTCTGGGGAGTACTGGCAGTGGCAGTGGCTAGAGTAAGTAGATTTGCTACTAGTAATCTGTAAAAACTCAATGAGCTGTTCAGCAGATTATTTTACTCAACTCTCAGTACAGTGGTATTTTTGTTCAATGTAATTTCTATTTTACAAAGAAAATTTTAAGCTCAGAGAAATATTGCAATGGTTGAAAGGCCATAAAGTTAAAAGGGAAAGTATTATTCAAACTCAGATTGTTAAGCTTTCTTATATATGTGTTCCTTTTCATAATATTTCTGTTTTAGTAAATATGAAGAACAATTTTAAAAACAACTTCATTCTCAACATTTATGCCTTCTGAGTAGCAGGATCCAAAGCTTGGGCTTACACTGAGCATGTAACAGGCAGGGTATACTTTTCCTTATGAAGCAAATGTGGAACCTTTCTCATGCCATACGTAAAAGAGGGTGAATTAGACTTAAATGCAACAGTAAGGCTTTGATATCCTAGGTTAAAAAGTACAGATGTATTTTCATGATGGTGGATTTCAGAAGGATGCCTTAGATGTTAAACCAACAGTGCAAACTGCAGAACAGAAGAGCAAAATTAGACTTTAATAAAAGTTTAAAAATTCTATGCCTCAAAGGAAACCATAAAGTAGTGTGAGATAGCTGATAAAGTACTTATATTTAGAAGATAAGGAACTTTTGAAACAACCCAATAACAGATAAATAGCCAGCAAAAACTTGGTTAGAGAAGACATGTAGGCCAATAGCATGCAAAAGCAAATTAATCATTAGAGAAATACAAATCAGTCCTCACAATACTCAGAAAAATTCAACCAAACTGGTAAAAAATGTTGATGATGATATGGACATTCAGACCTTATCATTGCTGGTAGAACTCTAAAATGAACAGCTACTTCTTAACAGTCTGGAAAGTCCTCCAGAACTTAACCATAGAATTAGACACCTAAGACAAATGAGAACAAGAGTCTATGGGAAATGTTCCACATAAATATTAAGTAATATTATTTATAATAAAAATAAAGGATCCAAGTTTCTATCAACTGACTAAAGGACTATAAATATTGTAACTGTTAAGCTAAAGAAGCCAGCCACAATATATCATATGTCATATATCATAGAAATACCTTGAGTTGGCAAATCTATGAGGAAAGATAGTCTATCAGTGATTGCTGAGGGATGAGAGTATTCCAGTAGTTGGAGAGTAATAAATAAAGGGCTCATGATTATATTTAGAGAATTCTGGGACTTCTAACATGAATTATAGTGATTTCACTGAGCTGCTCTGTAAAGTAAATATTGTCATAATCAGTAATTTGAGATCTATAAATAAAATATAGCTTTGCTACAATACTACCCCACATTTTTCAGTCCATAAACTTGACTCACAACAGCATAGAAGGGCTGGACTCAAGGTCTTTTTTTCTAAAGAAGGGAAAATGTTTTATTTTGTCTTGTAGTTTTAGAGGGATAGAGTCCACCATAGCAGGGTGACATGATTATAGACAGTCATGGCATCAGAAGCGGGCTTGTTACATTTCATTCATACACAAGAGGCAGAAAGAGAGAGAACATAAAGTGATGTCAGGCTATATAACCTCATAACCCACCCTCAGTAACATGCTTCTATGAACAAATATGTCTTTCACCTCAGTGATCTTCCCAAACAGCACTGCCAATGATAGACAAACTGTTTAAATAGGTTAGCCGTCAGGGGACAATTCTCATTCAAAATATCACAATGAATTTTAACTTCTGCAACCCAATGTGGGGATTCTCAATCATACTGTACAATGCAGAAAATCTCCAGATACCAAAGTGATGTCACTAGACACCACAGAATATTGGACTCGAGGTCTTGACTGTCAGGAGTGACCTTGTGCAATGAGGAGATTTAAGTTCTTCTGTAAACAGCAGCAATGGGAAAGGGGAAAAACGTGGAGAAGAACACAGCACTTGCAGAGTCCGGAGTCCTGTTAAAAGGACCACACAGGATTAGGCAGGGTTCTCCAGAGAACTGATAGCATTCATTCATATTACAAAAGAAATATTACAAAAATATAAAAGTTGATTAGATTATCTTATAAAATATGGGTTGAGTAGCCATGTCCCCCAGGGGAAGCTGAGAATCCTCATTTGTTTAGTCCAAAGGCTGGATGTCTCAGCTGTTCTGTTCTAGTACTGAGGGTGAAGGTGCAGTACTGAAGAGCAGCTGGTCTTCAGTCCATGTGGTGTCAGAGAAGGGTGGCAGTAGTGCCACCAACAAGTAGATGCTCTCACCAGCAGGAAGAAGGAAGGCAGGCAAAAGCAGCAGCTCCTCCCTCAAACTTTCCTGTATCTAGGCTGCCATTAGCTGTTGCCCCCTCTAGGGGATGGTGTGGTGATATTGTGTTCCCCATAATATTGTACACCCTAATAAACTTTCCTAGGGTCAGAGAATAGAACAGCCACTAGATATAGAGGCCAGAAAATGGTGGCACACACACCTTTAATCCTAACGTTCTGAAGGCAGAGATCTGTCTGGATCTCTGTGAGTTCAATGTCACACTGGAAACAGCCAGGCATGGTGACACACGTCTTTAATCCCAGGAAGTAAGCCTTTAATCCCAGGAAGTAATGGCAGAAAGGTATATAAGGTGTTAGGATCAGGAACTGGAGCCTGTTAAGCTTTTAGGCTTTTTGAGCAGCAGTTCAGCTGAGGTCCATTTGGATGAGGACTCAGAGGCTTCCAGTCTGAGGAAACAGGATCAGCTGAGGAACTGGTGAGGTGAGGTGGCTGTGGCTTGTTCTGCTTCTCTGATCTTCCAGCTTTAACCCCAATACCTGGCTCCGGGTTTGACTTTATTAATAAGAACTTTTAAGAATCCTGCTACTGGATGGTCTTTCCACTCAGTTAATCCTTCTCAGAAGGACACTTAAAGACCTGCCCAAGGTGTGTCTCTTAGTTAACTAACAGCATTGGTAGCGGCTGACGACTCGGTTTAATTTCTGTTGTGATAAAATCCTCTGACAAAATCACGTTAACGAGTGTCCTCCTTTCCTTTCTGCTGTTATGATCAAACACTCAAAGCTAAAGCAGCACATGGGAACTTTCTTTTCTGCTGCCCTGACATATACCCTGACCCGAAGCAATGAGGAGTAATGAATGTGCTTCATCTTCTATGTCACTGTCCATTATTTAGAGAAGTCAGGGAAGGAACTCACCAGCAGGAACACGAAGGCAGGAACCTGAAAAACAAAGCAAAAACTAAATTAGCAGGAACAAAAGCAGAAATCATGGAAAAATGCTTCTTGATGGTTTGTTCTTAGGCTCATGCTTAGCAAGCTTTCTTAAAGTCCAAGACCATGTGTCAGTCAAGGAAAGGATGCTGGAAACAGTGGGCTGGCCCCTTCTACATCAATTGGCAATCAACTTAATCCTTCAGAGACATGACTACAAGCCAGTCTGATATAGACAACTCCTCTAATGAGACTGCCTTATCAGATGACTAGGTTGTATCAATTTGACAGCTAAGCCAAGCAAGATAGGGAAAATGATTCATTTTGGCTTATAGTTCCAGAGGGGATACAGTTTATCTTGGCAAGGAAGGTGTGGTAGCAGGAGCATTGGGCTAGACTGTTACATTGTATCAGTTGTCTGAGAGCCCAGAGAAAACAGGAGGTAGGGCTAGAAAACCTCAAATCTTACCTTCAGCAGTATAGTTCCTCTAGCAAGGCTCTACTTCCTACAGGTTCTGTAACAGTGGTTCTCAACCTTACTAATACTGTGACCTTTAATAAAGTTCCTCATGTTGTGGTGGCCTCCAACCATAAAATTATTTTCGTTGCTACTCCATAGCTGCAATTTTGCTACTGTTATGAATCTTAATACAAATATCTGTGTTTTCCAATGTTTTTAGGAAACCCCAGTGAAAGGGTCATTTGACCCACAGGTTGTAGAAGATTGTTCTATAACCACACAAACAGTAACACCAGCTAGGGTCTAAGTGTTCAAATGCATGGATCTATAGGGGACATTTCACACTCAAGCCACAACAGACAAATACCCAATTCAAGTATTGACAATGGACTACGAACTTACTAGCATATTACAATTTATAAGTACAGCATTTGGACATCTTATTTTCTTCTTTATTATTATTTTTTCTCCCCCACCCATTTTATTGAAAATATATTCTTTCCCCATGCAATATATCCTGATTACAGTTTCCCCTCCCTTGCCTCCTCCCAGTTCCTCCCCACCGCTCCTCCCATCCAGATCCAATCCCTTTCTGTTTCTCATTAAAAAAGAGCAGGTTCTAAGGGATAACAACAAAACATAATAAAATAAAATATACTGAGATAAAAACCATCTCATCTTATCTTATTTTCTTATCATCAACATGTTTATCTGGCTAAAATACAGCAAAAATTAGAAAAGCTTTTATTGGTTAATTTGGTGGTGTGAAGACATATGGTTTTGTTAGACTGTCTTGGGGATATTTATATCTTTAGGATGGAAAAGAGATGTGAATCTTTAAAGGCTTCCCTCCATTTTCTTTTAGAAGTTTTAAAGACATGAGTTCTTTTATTTTCTGAAATTATAATATAATTACATCATTCCCCTCTTCTTTCCTCCCTACAAACTCTCCCATATTCGCCTTTTTTGTTCTCTTTCAAGTTCAGAACCTCTTTTTAAATTAATTGTTGCTATATACATACTTGTATATACACACATATTGTTTATTAAGAATTTTTTTATTCATTTCACATACCAACCACAGATCCCCCTCTCTTCTCTTCTCCTGCCCCCCAGCATCCACCCCCCAGCCCACCCTCCATTTCTTTCTCTGACAAGGTAAGGTCTCCTATGGGGAGTTAGCAGAGCCTGGTACATTCAGATGAGGCAGGTCCAAGCCCCTCCCCCTGCATCAAGGCTGTGCAAGGTATCCCACCATAGGTAATGGGTTCCAAAAAGCCAGCTCATGCACCAGGGATGGATCCTGACCCTACCACCAGGGGACCTCTTAAGCAGATCAAGCTACACAACTGTCTTGCTTATGCAGAGGGCCTAGTCCAGTCCCATGGAGGCTCCACAGTTGTTGGTCTAAAGTTCATGAGTTCTCACTAGCTTGGATTGGTGGTCTCTGTAGGTTTCCCCCATCATGACCTTGATACCCCCTGCTCATAGAATCCCTCTTCTCTCTCTTCGACTGGACTCCTGGAGCTCAGCCTTGTGCTTGGCTATAGATTTCTACTTCTGCTTCCATCAGTTACAATTAATAAATGGGACCTCCTGAAACTGAGAAGCTTCTGTAAGGCAAAGGACACGGTAAATAAGACAAAAAGACAGTCTACAGAATGGGAAAAGATCTTCACCAACCCCACATCTGACAGAGGGCTGATGTCTAAAATATGTAAACAACACAAGAAACTAGACATCAAAATACCAAGCAATCCAATTAAAAACTGGGCTACAGAGCTAAACAGAGAATTCTCAACAGAAGAATCTCAAATGGCTGAAAGATATTTAAGGGTTTGCTTAACATCCTTAGTCATCAGGGAAATGCAAATCAAAACTACTCTGAGATACCATCTTACACCTGTCAGAATGGCTAAGATCAAAAACAATGATGACAGCTTATGTTGGAGAGGATGTGGAACAAGGGAACACTCCTCCACTGTTGGTGGGAATGCAAACTTGTACAAATACCTTGGAAATCAGTATGGTGGCTTCTCAGAAAATAGGAAATAAATCTATCTCAAGACCCAATGATACCACTCTTGGGCATATACCCAAGGAATGATCAATCATACCAGAAAGACACTTGCTCAACTATGTTCATAGTAGCATTATTCATAGTAGCCAGAACCTAGAACCATACATATTGTAAAATACATAAGTATGTTCAGTCTGTATAATGTTATTTGTATGTATATCTTTAGGACTGAGATATTTAGAACATGACCCCCTAGTAGTTCATTCAGCTGCTTTTTCTGAACGTTTTGTATCTGATGAAGCCTGCAAAGGTAAATAGTGCACCTTGATGATTATGTCTGACATCTGGGAAGACAAAGAATGGTGCCCCAGCTGAATCAGAACCATACTGAAACTCTTTTCTGTTTGCTAGCAGATTGGACCATATATATTACTGTTCTGAGACTCTCACACATCACTGTGTCTACATTTGATTGGATTTGTTGTTTTATTACTTTTAGAAGGAAGGCTAACTATCTCTGGCTTGTACAGGCATGGAACTTTATTTACCATTATAGAAACATGATCTCCATATCAACTGAATAGCAAGCATCAACAAAGATTATCTTATCATTTGACAATCTAAATATCTTAATTGTAAATTTTTTCTTATAATTTATACTAATCCTGAACTAGTATCACAGATCCATGTCCATTGACAGTCAAGAATCCATAATTAAAGACCTAATTTATACCAAATTTAAAATTATGAATAAAATCTAACCATCTGCATGCCATCTGAGATACTGGCAAAGTTCTGCTGAAGTAATATTTACTTATGTAGTTAAGAATCTAAGCTCTGTCTGATTAATATGTGTTGTGCTGGGGATACCTGAATATGTTTAATGTCATTCATGTACATCATCTGAGAGAAACAAATCCTTGCTATATCTTTATTTTGATAACAACCAATAGTTTCCAAATATAATCAAATCACTTTACAGTTGCCAATTTGTACAATATTTTAATGAGCCTATTACCAAAAGCCATGCTTTCCTCTTGTTTTCTCTGACTACTGCAGCCAAAGTTGCTTTAGTTGTGTACTTAGTTCCAATTTCATCTTTTTTTTTTGTTGTTGTTCTCTTCTCAGTTATTATTAAGGGAATTGCATTAGGAACATTTGCTTAAAAGTTTATCATTTGCATTCCCATCGATTGGATAAGTATGCAGTCTACTAGGTACAATTTAGGCAAAGAGGCTTTAGGGTGCTTATGCCCATTTAAGAATGAAGAGGCTCTATTTAACATCATATTAAAACCAATACTGTAA
Organism: Peromyscus attwateri; assembly: GCA_902168425.1. Lineage (NCBI taxonomy): Eukaryota > Metazoa > Chordata > Mammalia > Rodentia > Cricetidae > Peromyscus > Peromyscus attwateri. Next base: position 58,778 of record CABHPP010141918.1, on the reverse strand, counting down.
GGCATATTTTAGTCTCTTATAAAGTTGAATTATTGAATGAATAAATCAATAAATGTTTGCCCACCTCAATGGATGTCATTGTTTATCCTGTTAGTCAGTCAGGATTCTCTGATGGAGCACATTCTTCAGCCCTTTACACTTCAGGGAGGTATGCCTGGTTCACCTTTATATTTGAGTAATTTCTCAAAAGGATTCCTGAAATCAGAAATGCTTATACCGTGGAGATCTCACAAGCAGCACCTAAAGAGTTAAAATTTAGGAGCTAGGCCAATGATTGTGCTATGCCTCTGAGGAGTGGATCTTATGCTGGCTTCTAATGATTTATTCCAAATATTAAGCTCCAGTTACACAACATTCCTGACATTTGCAATGCATGTGCTGGCTTCATTCCTGTGTATAATTAATTTCATTCTCAGATCTCAGTGTCTCCTATGTTCTGGAGTAAGAATATGATACTTGTAATTGTTTGCTAATGCCAGGACCTCCATCTGAGGTATCCACATTTAAGCACCCAGTCTCTGTGTTCACTGATCATTTCTGGAAATATATATGTCTTGCAGGGACTATGTTTGCATCAGGGAACATCTGGTCATGCACACAGTGACAGAATAGCTGAATTTTGAAACAAGCCCTCAATTTGTTTTCCAGATTCCTTCCATCATACATAATGTCTTTCAAAACAATGAAAGGCTTATAGGCTCATTGCTGTATTTTGTTTTCTCCATGACTTCTAATTTACTTTATTTATCTTCAACATTTACCCTAAAGTATTCCTTGTAGCAGGAATCTTAAAGAGTCTTATTAATAAAATCAAACCTGTGGCCAGTTATTGAGGTGAATGCTGGATGGTCAGAGAAGCAGAACAAGCCACAGCTAACCTCACCTGGCCAACTTCTCAGCTGGTCTTGTTTCTTCAGACTGGGAGCTTCTGTGTCCCCATCCCAATGGCTCTCAGCTGAACTGCTACTTGAAAGCCTGAAGCTTAAGCAGCTAAAAGCTTCTAGTTTCTGGTCCTCATGCCTTATACACCTTTCTGCTTTCTACTACCACTCTCTGGGATTAAAGGCTCGCTTTCTGGGATTAAAGGCCTGAGTCACCATGCTTGGCTGTATCCTTGAACACATGGATTTCTGCCTCTGGAATACTAGGATTAAAGGCGTGTGCTACCACTGCCTATCCTAAGTATCTAGTGGCTTTTCTGTTCTTTGACCCCAGATAAGTTTATTAGGGTACACAATATTTTGGGGACACTATACCACTACAATCCCTTTGTTCTAAAGACCTGGGAGAGCAACACCCTCAGCTTCTTCCTTCTTTATATACATTCTCAGACACCAGACTCCAAATTGCAAAGATCTTTAGACAGGTTGTTGGCCTTTGCTGGTTAATGGTTATGTGTGTTAGTAATTAATACTCTTACACAATTTTCAAAATGCATTCATTGTAGGCTTGTATATTTAACACGTGGTCTTAAATTTTGAACTTGTTTTTAATTGAAATTAGATTCTTCTCTTATACAATACATCCTGATCACAGTTTTCTCTTCCACCACTCTTCACTGCACCCTCTCCCCTCTCTTCCAGAACCACTTCCCCTACATTTCCCTTTAGAAAGTAGCATGCCTCCAAGAGACAAGAGCCCAACAGGACAAGACAAGATCCAACAAGACAAGGCAAAAGCCCACATATCAAGGATGGACAATAGGAGGAAAAGAGTTCCAAGACCATGCAAAAGAGTCAAACACAACTTTAACGTTCATTTTTTGAGTCACAACTTTAGCTGATTCAACTCAATGTGCATTTTATAATAGTATACTAAATATTTAACTTTTATTTCTACTACACTAATTAAAATCATTATTATTGTCAAATTTAATAAAATGTTACTGAAATAAAGTTAATCATAAGTTACTTTCTCAAGAAAGTGTAAACAGCTATATTCATATTATATTCCAAAAGTATTCATTTAATGTACCTACAATAGCTGTTAGTTAGACATGGTTACTTGAATGGAAACATCTTGCAATTCTTGGTGATGATACCATGGATTACACCAATGCTGAAAAGGACAGACATCCATCATTAAAACCTAGGGAAGAAAGAATCTCACTGGTAAGTGCTCTGCAATTTGTTTCTTCCTAGTTACCCACATGATCATACCAAATCATGGCTGTGCAAAGCCAGAATTAAGTAGTGTTATCAACCTGAGCATGGTACCTTCACTTCATGTGGTTCCATTGGCTTCACCTTAGGACTCTGGGAGACAAAGTCAGGCTGTGATCTTCACTCTGATATTATCCTGTTATCTTTGTCTTCAGTTTTGTTTGTGTTTCCAACAGTGGCGCCTCCCATGCATACAAATGAAGTGAAATGAAAATTAAAATGTCATGATACATACTAAAGAACAACCTATGAAAACTATGAGCAGCACAGGACAGGAGTCTGGGAATATTCAGAATATTTTCCTCAATATTCTACTTAGGGTCAAATGTTTGTTCAGTTGGAATTTTGATAGTAATATCTTTCCCTTCAAAGAGCTTGTCCTCCTGACTCAAATAATTATGAACTGGCATATTTTAAGAAGTAGTAGCTATGCTTAGAAAATAAACCTCACCTGTAAACATCTAATTTTGGGTTGAAATTAGACTTAAACTAGATGATTAAGAACACATTGTTATCTACAGAATTTTGGGCTCTTTGAAACTTCAATGTCCTATTTATTAGGGTCTAATAGATTATATTTACACATGTTGTGGACTTCCATCAGTTAAAATCTCAAATTTCATCAGTAATACCCCAACCAAGAAACACAGTTACGGTGTTGTTGACTAAGCTGAAGTGATATAATATTGAAGTAAAAACAGTGAGATAGAATCTCAATAACTAGAACAAGAGTGGTGATAGTTTGTGAAGAAAGTTATATCATCTGGAGGAAGGACTCAGGTTTTCTGGGGATTTAGGACATTAACATCTGCAAGCTAAAGAAAATCACTTTGTACTTTCCTTGGAAAAAATCTGCCTCAGGTAAGATACTAATAAGCCTCATGTTTGTTTGTTTTTTGGAGACAGAGTCTCCCTGTGCAACCTTGACTGTCTTGAAACTGACTATCTAGACCAGGTTGTCCTCAAACATAGATAGCTCTGCCTGCCTCTGCCTCCTGAAGGCTGGAATTAAAGGCATGTGGCATCATGCTCAGCTAAGCCACATTTTTAACTTCAGGGAACAAGATGAAAATAAACTTTAAAAAATGCCCCCAAATCTTAAAACATTCAGGTACTTTCATAAAAAAATGTCTTTTTTTACATTGGTTTATGAGTACTCAAACTTCAGATGTCCTTTTAGATTAATAGAGACATTTAAAAAATAGTTTGTCATAAACAACACTGCACTAAAAGGGCAAAACACACAACAGCTACTTTCACAAATGTGGCCAGAACATTTGAAGAAAGGAAGATACTTCCTTATCCCAGCTCCTGTTCTGAATTAGGTTAGATAAAGTCATTCATAGGGGAAAAAAAATGAACTTTGAGTAGTGTTCTGAAGTTCCCTGAATATATAGCGGATGCGAATGGCCCAAAGATATAGCTGAAGAATTTTAATATTTACCTGTTTCCACACATACTTATGAGGAAACAGACAGGTGTGCACCAACACTGGTCCATAAAGGCATTGTTGGTAAACATGACTTGGGTAGTTTTGAAGGTAAATCATCATCTTTCAATGCTTTTAGTTGACGTTGTGAAAGTGATAGAGAAGGTTGAGTCTTTTATTTTCTTCTGTTGCTGTGATAAACAATGTGACCAAAAACAACTTGAAGAAGAAAGGTTAATTACATCTTACAGATGATAGTCCATCACCAAGAGAAGCCATGGCAGGAGTTAAAAGCAAGAATCCTGAGGCTGGCACCAAAGCAGAGACCACTGAGGAATGCTTCTTATTGGCTTGCTTACCCTGTCATATTTAGCTACCTTTCACACATAGATCAGGTTCACCTGCCCAAGGATGGGACTGCTCACAGTGGTATTGGCCCTACCACATCAATTATCAGTAAAGAAAATGCCCCATAGACATCTTCATAGACCAATCTTGTGAAGACTGTTCCTCAACTGAGAATTTCCCCAAGTATGTGTAGGTTTGTGTCACGTTGCCAAAAACTGTCATGGGGACATAGCATGTTTCAGAATCACACTACTAAATAACTTCATTCTGTGATTGTAGCTACATTCTGTGATTATATCTTCATTATGTGATTACAGCTACAATCTTTCATTCCTTTATTGACCAACAAGAAGCAAATCTTTGAATCCCTTTCCTTTATTACATGCACATTTGCTTACTTGGTATTATTGGCATGTTTAGGCTGGACCACTAAATTTTTCACAAAAGCTATTTAAAAAGACTCTTAGAAAATCAACTAAAGATTACATAAAAATCAGAGGTTTGGGGGTAACAATGGTTATTTCTTTATATAAAATACCAAATCTGTGTGCCTTCAGCCTCTCTCCTCCTTTCTTTTGGGACATGCCGTTATACACCATCTAAAAACCTTTTGAGTTCTCCCTTTTATTCCATGTACTGAGAATGATCTCAGAATTCCAATGCTGAGTTTATGTTGGCCTCATATATGCCAATATTTTTCAGAGATATTATCAGCCTGGTACTAAAGTCCTGAATAGAATCCCTTAGAAGAATTGTAAATAAGATATTTATCTGAAAGTGTGTGAAATTATCTTTTTAGGAATTTTGCTCCCTTAAAGACAGAGTTCCACTTTGAAAGCTCTTTATCTTACATTTTTTGAGAGATGTAGAAATTTGAAAAAGAAAAAGAGGTTGTAAAAAAGAAATTGATAGAACCTAAACGTTTAATCTAACCCATATGTCTCTATTCATAACAAAGCACATGAGGGAGACATCATATGCTTCCTTTCCAATAACCAAAGAGCACCCTATATTTAAACTCTTGTGAGCACTATGCGTCATCAAACAAGGTCATCTTGTGTTGATTTTATGACTAGTGAAAGAAAATGTTAAAGACTTCAAGACATCTGACATCTTTTCTCATGAACATCAAATGTTCCCTTGATGGTTACAGGAGAGTTCTGCTTTCAGTACCATTCAGAAGTCTGTCAGGGGAGAGAGTCAATCATGCCAGGGGAGGAGACACTAACCAATCCAAGTCCAGGAGGGTGAAGATGCAGCAAAAGTTGCATTGGCTCTGATGGCATTCTAGACACACATTGCTTTAGCTCAGTTGAATTGACCAACGCATTACTAAACTGTCCAAAACTTCACAAGAGCATGAAATGGCAACCCTGTGGGTAGGTGCTGCAATAAAACAAGAAGAAAATAAAGGTGAACATCACAGTTGTCTATAATAGGTCAAGAGCAGGGGATGGCACTATATAATTGTAGGGCATGTCAGCTTCAGAGGCCTAGTGAGTGATACAATCTGGGGATCTGGTATTACAACACACACACACACACACACACACACACACACACACACACACACACA
>CABHPP010141918.1:34790-53253 GCA_902168425.1 Peromyscus attwateri | reverse complement strand
ACACACACACACACACACACACACACACACACACACACACACACACACAAAAACAAGGCATCTGAAAAAAGATTGGGAATCTTCTAGAAAAAAATATATTTTAAATATTAGAGGGGGAAAGAGTTTGATGTTCATTTGGCAGGAAACAATGACAATGCTCAGAAGTTACTCTGCCAATCCCTTGTAGAACACTAACACTATACTTTCTCCTATTAGCACCATCTTTCTAAGTACAGCTCTATTAAATAGAGTTCTCCCCTAACAAATTACCTATAGGACATCAAGACTGATGTATACCCTTACCAGAATCATCTATACTGACATCCAGTACCTTCCTCAGACTGGCATGAGTCTTCATCACCAGTCCACCTATAAGATTGCCCTTGGTGCCCTTTGGGGATCCAAGGGAGCCCTGAGTGAGTGTGTAAGAAGAAGATGAAGTCCAGAGTGAATGTGTATTATTTACAAGTATTAATTCTTCAGACTCACAGGTATTGGCAAATCTTTCCTTTGGTTAAGCTCTGGTCCTTGCTGGAATGTTGACCATGAACAGAAATTCCAGTTGTTTTATAGCCCACAACTGCTCCTCTACAAAGACCTCTCACCCCTCCTAGCTAACTCTCATCAAATGCTGCACAAAATAAACACTATGAGGTTAATAGTTGTTGGGTAGTTGATGTACTCAGAGTGAGCTTATCCCACATGATCCCAGCTTTTTTGTAGGTGTGTTTATGTGTCTTTTCTTTATTCATTTCTTTGTTGCTCCAGTCAAGTTTCTAAAACCAAGTTATGTATGATACAACAGTACCCTACAAGTGGGCTCCTGCATTATAGACATAGAAGGTATGCAGTGAACATGGAAAAATCTCCTAGCATTAACATATGAAGCTCTTTTTCTTGCTCACCCTTGTCCTCCTTTCCCTCACACTAATTTTTTCCTGTCTTGTGCAGCTGTTGATGTCCCTTGACATAGTGTTAAATGCACATGTTCTTCCTTTTCTTTGGTGCTGATTCTATTTTGTATATTCTGACACTCGCACAGGCAACATTCAGGACCCAATTAATACATATACTCTCTAAAAACAGCATAAATATGAATGTGCACTGTTTTTATGTATCACTGGTATTTTATTGTATTGAACTTTACAATATTTTCGTACCTCTTTCCTTTGTTGTTTATTTGCTAGCCCATAATTACTCAGGACACACAATCCAAAAAGGCAGGAAACATGACTCTCTTACTTCTCTAATTGTATTAACAAATTATCATAGATATAGTGACTAAGACAACACTAATGTGCCTTCACATTTAAAGAAGGTTAAAAACCAGATGTGAGCATCACTGCACTGAATTCAAGGTGTTAGCAGAGTTTCATTCCTTCTAGAAGCTCTATATGAGAATTCATTTCCTTGTTTCCAGCTTATATAAGCTCGGGAAACATTTCAAAGTCACACCAGAGCCAGGGAATCTCAGTGGACAAAGATCCTGCCACATAAGCCTGATGACTTGAATTTAATCCCCAGAACTCCCATGGCTGAAGGAGAGAGTCAACTATCTTAGAATGAACTCCTTTTGATATTCATATGTACAATGTAGAATCTGCTTGTCTATACACATATATACATTACAACAGTATTTTTTAAGTCAGTTGCATAATTCCCCTCCCTAATTATGAGCCAGTTCTTTACATTTGAATCTTCATGTGGTTGTATTTTGATCTCCAGGATAATCTGCAATAGCATGCCTTATTCTGAATCCTTAATTCATACACACCTGCACAGCAAGCATGGTGGCATTATATTTTGTTGCTTATGGCAACTGAGGTTTGGACTTCTGGTCATCACAGAAAAGCATGTATCATTCTAATTGATATAGACATATTTGGATGAAGTTTAGTATTCTAAAGGTGGCAGAATGCTGTTCAGAAATACAATACTCTGAAGAAATACCAATAAATTTAGTCTTCTATCATTTTATTTACAGGTAATTTCTTGTATTCACCCTCACATTCTCAGGTGTACTTTCCAGATCCAGCTTAGGAAGTCGAATCACATATCAGTTTCACACAGACTTTAAGATTTGTGCTCCTTCCACTGGCCCCTGTGTTACATGTGTTTTATTCCTGTTTCTGTCAAGTTTCTGGAAGTTACTTGATTACTAAAGAAGAGCTCAACTAGTTGGCTTATGTCCATTACTATGTTAAGAATATTTTCACTGACAGCAAGAACGGAAGAAGTCATGTTCTAGAAAAGGCAGAGTTTCTAAGCTATAAGACATCCTTCTTTTTCAGTATCCTCTTTAAGTTCTAATTTGGAAGTAAAAGAGCTAAATGTCATCATCTGTTCTACTTCAGTAATTACATGGATAAACACATAAGGTACCAGCACTCTGAAACAGTGAAAAAATATGATTTACCCTCTATCTTTTCCATATGAAAATACACGTTAATAAATGCATAGACAAATCCAAGGAGTTGAAAATTAGAAGCAGGTCTGGGAAAATGGGGTAAAATCTTTCCCCTTTGGAATTTACAACACACAAGAAAGTTGTTGCCCTATGTCCTTTGGCATCAAAGTTCAGAACTAGAGATAAGTCAGAGGAGGCATGCTAGCAGCATCAGCACAATTCAGACAGGGAAAAAGATGAGCATTCTACTACAACCCTACACTGAATTCTGGATGTTTTCTCAATGACACTTGAGGTAGAAGAGCTGAATGACCAGACTAATCAGGAATCTGGAATACTGAATAGGGGAGCCTGGCATCAAAAGCCTGTTACAAACAGAAGGTTCATGATTTGCCACTTGGCTCTGTTCAAGAGAACACAAAAAAAATGAGAGAAACCCTAATCGACTAACTGGCACCTAGTGAGATTAACGTCAAGGAGTACGTTGGCTAACCTTCCCTTTATGTGCCTCTCTTTCTGAACAGAAGGGAAAACCCTCCATTTTGAGAGAAAATAGTCATTCTCAAAAGGACAGTCAATATTCATGCTCTAATAATGACTTCTAAGCATGCCTTAATGTATCTACTTGACATTTATGAAAGACACCTATGCTACATCATACTCTTTCCTCCGGAACCCCCTTTAAAAATTATGAGAATGGCCGGGCGGTGGTGGCACACGCCTTTAATCCCAACACTCGGGAGGCAGAGCCAGGCGGATCTCTGTGAGTTCGAGGCCAGCCTGGGCTACCAAGTGAGTTCCAGGAAAGGCGCAAAGCTACACAGAGAAACCCTGTCTCGAAAAACAAAACAAAACAAAACAAAACAAAACAAAACAAAACAAAACAAAATTATGAGAATGTCTTCTCTCTATTGTGTCTAAAAAAAATGCTGGAGTTACAAGTAGAAATAAATTGTTGTATTATCTACGCATTCCCTTGGTAAATAAATTGTCAGCTCTAGTTTTCTCTCTCAACTCCCTCTAGTGTGCAGCGCTCATTTCATTTGGTTGAGAATGTGGTCTTACCATTTCTGTGCATTATTATACTCTAAAGTCTCCTTTGTGCTCAAGATTTTCTTCTCTGAATTGAATTTGGTACTTAAAGCCCCACAGAAAGCAAATGCCTCTGTACTCCATGGATTTCTCCCTATGTAAGCAGAAGATGTATGGGTTATTTAATCCAATTTCTATGCCCAGAAAAATAGACTACCATCTTTTACTTCTTCCACAGTAGGAGAATATCAGATTTATCTTTGGCTTTTTGCACTAAACAGTAAGGCTTCAAGGAAAATCTTTTGTTCTGGAAAATGCTTATCTTTTGCCAAAGAATTCTTTTTTTGTAAATGCTATTCTAAAAAAATGTCAGACTTGAAAAGTGGCTGTACTGCTGACCAGGTTAAGCAATTATATAAAAATGGTTTCCATGGTGGCTATTGGCTTATACAAAGAATCACTGGAGGGCATTTGGGATAAGAAAGTTAGGGCAGCCTTTCTGTAAACCTTGGTCCTTTTTTTAAACTAAACCTTCATATCTTTCTAAAAGATACTGAGGTATTATCTACAGAAAAATCAGTACATCTCTCCTCTATAGAATTGTAAAAACTCTCATAAATTCTCAAAAGAAGGATGATTCAATTATTATGTTTACTTCTTTTCCTCAAAAATCATATACAAAATCTTAGATTTCTGACTTTTTTCTCCTCAAATATTATGTGGTTAGATTAAAGTGGCTAGCTCATTTTTCTGCACACAAATGTTTCAAGGGCTATGAGTTCAGATACCTTGTAGGTCTCTTGATTCTATTGTTACAAACAACTTTCTCTGAATAAGATAGTATAAAAAGCACCTATCCCAGTTACTTATATCATTATTGTGCCAAAATACTTGATAAAGACAAGGGAGGAAAGTTTATTTTTGCCTACAGTTGAATGGATAGAGTGCATGACATGGGAATCAAGTTAGCAGGAGAATGAGGCAGCTGAACCACACTTAGGAAGCAGAAGAAGGTGTACGTTGGTGCACAACTTGATTCCTGTTCTACTGTTTTTATTTATCCATGGAGCTTAGCCCTTTTCACTTAAACCTTCTGGAAAAACTCTCAAAGATATACCCAGAGGTATGTCTTCTAGGACATTATAAATTTGATTAAACTAGCAATGATGGTTAGGCATCACAGAACTACCAGTGTGTGTGTGTGTGTGTGTGTGTGTGTGTGTATGTGTTGGGGGAGGGTGGGCAAAGATAGGGTATCTTGATAGAAATTAAGTAAGTATATTTATATGTGTGAAGAAGTCTTTGAAAATGTGCTGAAATTGTTTTCTATATACATGATCTTAATCTTACTGGTAGTCTGCATAGTTGTACTTCAAGTAAGTCATTTCTTGATAACAGTTTTATACAACTTACATTTTCAGCTCATCATCATTTCAGAGAGGGGAGCAACTGGTTTTTCAAGGCAGGGTTTCTCTGTTTAGCTCAGACTATACTGAACTAACTCTGTAGACCAGGCTGGTCTTGAACTCAGAGATCTGCCTGCCTCTCCCTCAGTGCTGAGATTAAAGAATTCACCACCACCACCAGGCCCTAACATATTTTTTAATGATAAAAATTATACTATTTTTGGTGGGTTTTGCTTTTATTTCTAATTTCTACTTATTTTCTGAATATCATTAAATAAACATTGTGATTTTTTTCCCTGTCTTTGGACTACAAAAACCCAATGCAAAAGCATGAAGTAAACTCACATGTGAGACATTCTTTGCTGGTTATTTATTTATTTGCTTTTTTCATGTATCCCAGGCTGACTTTGAACTTGCCTATAGCTGAAGACATGAATGAACTCCTCATCCTCCAGTCTGAAGCTCCTGAGTAGTCTTGCAGGCATGCTGTGCATCACTACACTTGGCTGGTAATCTTTAAACATACTGATGGGATGACTAAAGTCATTTTCTTGAAAATAATAATTATTAAAGGAATTTGTCAATTGATGTCATGTCATGTGGTTCTATTTCAATTAAGAAAAAATCTCTCATAATATCAGCCTTTCTTTTTTTATTTTTGAGATTATAATTATAACATTTTTAAACTCTGGGTGGTAGCTACAAAATAATATAGACTAAAAAATTTTAATGTCCTGTTTTATGTATCAGTAATACTATTTCAGGAAAAGAAAACATATGCATGTGAAAAACAAAGACAACAGAAAGAACATCAGTCCTACAAGAAATTAGACTAAGTATTGAATCTTTGGCTTCACAGGTGCTCGTTTTAGGTTGATTCTCCTAGGAATACTTCAGTTGGATTGGGAAGTTCACTTTGGTTCACAAACAGAAATGTATTTCTTATGTTTAAACTCAGGAGAAAATATAATTATATTATAATCACAAAAATAAAAATAATTAAAAATAAAATTTTTACAAAAGGAGATAATCATTCAATGAATTCATATGTTATGGCTGATCAGTTGGTATCGAATGCCACTTAAGATCAGTAATGAAGGAGTAAGAATATAATGTAAGACAGAATCCTATGTTTGGAGGAACAGGAGAGTAGCTGACCAAGCTGTCTGCAGTTCTCTGCCATCACATCAAGCACATAATCAAAATGTGTGATTACTACAAAAAGCCAAAGCTTATTCTCTTGACAATCCTTTCTTACTTGAATGTGTCTTAACAATAGAAATAAAAATCTCATCACTGTAATATCTATATGATTTGTTTGGGGGAAAATCTTAGCTATTTTATGGGCTTTGTAATGTTGTTTTACACACATACCACCCCAGGACTTAAATATTCTTGTTGTGTCTTAACTTGACAAATTATTTTGATAACTTTTACTGGGGAAAAAAATCAGTCATGATAAAATTGACTAAAAATTATTAACAGTTTCTTGTCTTCTGGTTTCCTTTTCCTTTAGCACAATTGCACTTGTCCTTTAGTACCAGAAGACACCTCACCACAGCTTGGCAGCAGAACCGATTGCCTTCTTACTGATGTGGCATAGTGTAACTTTCCATGTGATTTCCCAACAGCATGGTTTTAAAAGCATCTTTTAAATGTACTGTTTTCTTGAATTTATTTTACCTCCTTGATTATGTAATATCCCGTAAATATTTAAGTGAAAGCGTGGTTATTTAATAGGCTCCATTAAATTGTATATCCAAGGTGATCAGTAAGGACTCTTTCCTGTATTATCAAGACTATCAAAATGCACGCAATGTCTTAGTACTTGACCCTTGATTGGGATAAATACAAATAGCATACTAAATTTTTTAAGTACCTCTTTTCTTACCAATTGTCTCAGTACTTTCTCAAAATACCAGTTCAAACATTTTCTCCTCTTCCTCGTATAGTTTTTAAATTTATGCTCCTAAATGTTGAACAAAATTAATTGCATATTTCTCTCCAATGTTCTGTCTTGGCACTACTAAGGACTGAATTCTGCTTCTTGTTGGAGATATTTTCTTGAGACTCCTCTACATGTTTTGCTTACTATAATTGTTATTATTATCGTCATCATTTTGTCATAAGCCTATGTTATCTCTGTAGCTCTTGTCACAACTCACCTTTCTTAAGTTTGGTAGAATTTCTCATTTTTAATTTTGGAGTGCTTCTTTATTTTGTCATGTTGCTTAGATGAATTTTTATTAGACCTAAGATAGTATAATATATACTTATGGCATACAGTGTAATGAGCTAATATATTTATAAGATGAAGTGATCTGACTGGATTTGATATGTGATTAGTTATTTAGTTTTCTTATAATCATTATCAATAACAAGCTTCATGACAGGAACCTTCTGGAGTCAATGAGAAGGGTGTTAGGCAAAGAGATTCAATATAAATACTCTGAGACAGAATTCTCAAGAACATATTTACAAGTTCTTAGCTCTAATATTAACCACAGCTGACTGCAATGCACAGCAAAGCTGGACCTGTCTAATAGCTATAATTTTACCCAATGTTCTTCTGCCTATATGATGTGCCATGGTTATTTTCTTTCAGTGAAGCAGATATTTCCTAATTGGATGCTCAGCTGCTGCTGCTTCTATATCACATACTCCTGTAATATCTTTTCCAGAACATTCCACCTGCAATATTCTTCTATAATTCCCTTTGGTTGTATGTTAGACTCATATGAACATTTAGAAAGACCTGTAACTGTGTAAAAACTGGATTGATAGAAAATACAATGATTTCATGAACTTAGTGTTTTCTGATGGATTCTGCCTCAACACATTATATTTTCCTTTAGCAAACAAATTTAAATTGTTTAAAAGTTTGTTTAAATTGACATTGTTGATGTGGTGGAAGTTGGCTTTTGAGTGAAGGAAAGGTTTGAACAATGGAAACATTCATGTAAGAGGAAGCACTTTAATGCTTTGAAATAATATTATAGTTTTTTTCATATATGTTTCTGTGATAGTTATATATTCGTGTGAAAATATACTGAAGACTATAATTTTGAGCCAATGCTTAATACTTGTGGAATTGCTTTAGTTTATTACACATGTAAATTTACTACTTGTCAACAAAACAATGAGATCAGTGTTAAAAACCATTCATTTCAATCCTGTTTGCCCTTTGACTGAATGAAATGTGGAAACATAGTTTGGTTTTATGTATCATTATTGAGAGTTTTTTAAGTGTAGTACATGTGACATGTTTTATTTAGTAAGTTCTTTCTATTTTATTTATATTCTGAACTGTTTAGACTACTTAAACTGTGTTGGTTTATATTATTTTGCAATGTACATCATTGAACATGGGTCTATGCTTTGTATCCAAAGTATTGGGCTATAATCTTAGGTAGTTTTCATATCATGATTTGTAAAAGTCATTTAAAATACACAGCTACATGCCCACTGTCCATGGAGACATCAAGTTCACCTAAGATCAATAATTCTGAGAGTTTGGAAACCAGCCAGTAGCATATGTAGGATGAAACTAACTTCTGGATCAAAGTAAATGACTGTTTGTTGTGGAGTTGATACAACTAGAGAATAATGCTGCATAATGTTTTCTCTGTACTGAATATACAATGAAAACTCCATAGACACTTATTGAATATAGCTAGATTTATTTTCTTACAATGTGGAGTAGGGGCAGAAAATATTCAGACATTAAAAGTATGACCATGGAAGCAGTTAATCAGGGTATATGGGTTAATTTTAAGCCATGTCTCCATTTGTCAAAGGAGACTATGAAGTCATCTTCTGTCGCTGAAGTTTTCTCTGGTCCTGCCCAGCCCAACAGATCCCGCAGCCACTTATAAAATAATCACTCGGATGATTATATTAATTAAAACTATTCAGCTATTAGCTCAGGCTGACCACTGACTAGTTCTTACACTTAAACTCAGCCCATTTCTGTTAATCTATCTGTCACCACGTGTTCCGTGGCTTTACCTGTGTGCCATTACATGCTGCTCCCTGGATGGCAGGCTGGCATCTCCTGACTCAGCCTTGCTCTTCTCAGAATTCCCCTTGTCTGTTTACCCTGCCTATGCTTCCTGCCTGGTTACTGGCCAATGAGCATTTTATTTATCAACCAATCAGAGCCACATATATTCACAGCATACAGAACATCCCACAGCACCTCCCCTTTTCTGTCTAATCAAAAAGGAAGGGTTTAACTTTAACACAGTAAATTACATATAACAAAACCGTAATCCAGCAAGAATCACAGTTATAATATTCAGTCTATTTGTATTTGGCAAAATTAAAGAAAATATTCTATCTATCCTATATTTGAGAGTCTAAAGTTTTATATCTAATTTATCTTTTATCATAACCAAGGAAAATTATATCTAGTCTTCAGCTACATCAAAGCCCTCAGAAGGATACAATATAATCTAAGTAAACAGGAAGATCATTGTAAGCAACTTCCAAAAATCTAGAATGACAGAGATGTTTGGTTTGACCAGCCAAGACCCCCTGAAAGGTCTCTGATGCCTGGACAGTCACCCAAAGCTCTTCTGCAATGTTGGGGCATTCTTCAGCCTACAGGCCTAGAATCTCTCAGTCGCTTCTCTCTGTGTCCTGCAGAATGTCTGGCAGTTTCCTCTGTGAAGCAGAAACCTGAAGGACCATCTTGCCTTGCAAACTTCAGTGATCACCTTCCTATGGGTTCTGCATGTCCAGTCGATACAACATTTTGTCAAGTAGTCCAGGCAAGAACAGTTTCTTACCCAAATCACTATTTTTGCCAAGAAGATAAATTCCATATGGAGTGTCTTTGATGCCCATCTTTCTCTTTGAAGTAAATTGGTGCTGCCAGGAGCAGACATGTCTCACTGTTCAGAAAGCCTAAGTTTTAAAACATTTTAAATGCCATATTCTGTAGGCCTTTGAAGTGTTTGAAGATTACCTACCTAACTGAATGATATCTATGTATACCTAGAAAACTTAAGATGACTGTAAGTTTGACTATCATAGAAGACTAAATATTAATCTGTATTTCTCAATTATACATTACAATTTAAATGAGTTATATAAACATAATACCTTGAACAAGAGTGGAAATATATATACAGTATAACAAAATTAACTTTAAATTTGTATCAATAAAATAAAGTCTATACCAATGTAAAACATTTTAAGCAAGTTGCTCTTTAAAAGTAGGTTCAACAATCCACCCTTTTATCCTATCATACCTATATCCTATATTTCTATATCATATTCCCCTTTCTTCTTTTAGAAAGAGATTGACTATGACCAATAACAATTTGCAGCCAACAACCTAAACAAAGACAAACATCCATAATCCATTTTTTTAAGAATATGGGCATAGTTCTCTAGGCTACTTCCTGCTGATAAAGGGCGCTGGTAATCTTATGGAGACACAAAGAAAATTTTAGGATTATGGTCAAGTCCTAACTGGAGTAGTCTGTGAGGCTGCATTGTCTGTTGGATGATCTGGGCCATGGTGTCATCAGAAACCTTTCAGGGGGTCTTGGCTGGTCAAACCTGATGTATCTTAATCTGGAACAAATCTATAGCCTCTTGCTTCCTGTAGAAATAAAAGCAAAACCTCGACCCCAATGTAACACATATCCTGGTTTCCATTCTGAGGTCAGCATATCCTTAAAGTATATAGGCTGATTTAATTTGGTAGTTTTTTTTTTCTATTATCCAATGTCTCTATGCAGCTGTTGTCCCTTTCTCATTAGCACTGAGAAAATTCAAAGTTAATAAAGCATTATGCAGTCTATTTCTGGGGCTGCTGCTGCTACAGTCGAGTGCATCTCTGATCACGTGCAGCCGGACCAGACCAATTATAGCTCTGGCTGGGCCTGGGGCCTCTAAACTCTGGCTGAGCCGGGGCCTGTAGCCCCTGGCCAAGCCGGGTTCCATAACCAACCATTTTTAATGAATTCTTGCCACATTGGGCGCCATATGTAGATGAAATTCTAAATGGTCTTATTAAATAAGAAATGAGAAGGCAGAAGAGAAAGGAAATAAAAAGACAGGACACAGAAAGAAGTTCTCTCTCTCAGGGGAAGGACAGCAGCGAGTGGTAAGCTAAAGGCTATTTGCTAGTGCTCTGATCTCTGGGCTATTATCTCTGTATTTGGCTCTGTGTTTCTTATTTAACAAGACCATTTAGAATTTCATCTACATATGGTGCCCAGTGTGTGATCAGATTAAGGATGTGTGCCACCACTGCCAGACTTCTGCTAAATGGCTCACTTTTAACACTGATCTCCAGGCAACTTTATTTATTAATATACAAATAAAATCACATTTCAGCACAAATAAAATATCACCATAATCTGAGCCATAAGCAAAGTCAGGCGGCGGTAGCACACGCCCTTAATCTGATCACATGGCAGGCAGAGTCTCTGTGTGGTCAAGGACACAGCCAAGCATGGTGACACGAACCTTTAATCCCAGTACCAACTATAGAAACCTGGCAGTCTGTATAGACAGGAAGTGATGAGGAAGTCATGTGGTTGGGTTTAGAGCCAATGAGAAGGCAGAACAGAAAGGCAATAAAAAGACAAGTCAGACAGGAAGAAACACTCTCTGGGGAAGTGATGGCAGCGAGGTGGTAAGATAAGGTAGTCATGACTCTCTGATCTCTTTGGCTATTACTTCTGTATTTGGCTCTCTGTTTCTTATTTACTAAGACTGTTTAGAATTTTGTCTACAATCTCCCCCTAATTTTAGTTTTGTTCTTTACCAATTTAGTGCTAAAGACTGTGTTCTAAGACTGTGGGAACCAAGCATGTACATTGCTCAGGATGTCAGAAGAGGACAGTGTGAGGAACTGATGCTTCTCCTGAGCTTGTCAGGAGATGAGGAAGAGGCAAGAACCAGGAATTAGCAATGGGTCTGACAAGGGAAGTGAAATTGCTTGTGCTTTTCACTGTTTACAGTCAATCAATGGTGCATCTGTGGCAAGGGCACAATTGTATTTGAACAAGTGTCTAAAGACCATGTAACCATCAACATAATAAAATCATATGCTAATTTAGTGACCTTACCGAAGTTCCCTTTTTGCCAAATATCATAAGATACAATCATTGGGATTTCCCATTCATAGCTTTGGCAGTATTGACATTTGAGTCATAGCTCACTGCAGATGTAGTGCTGTTCTGCACAGTGTAAGGATTTTTATACCGGATGCTAACAGATCTCTTCTATGACCTTTGCAGTCAATAAAACCTCCACGTCTCAGAGTAGACAGTGCTAAGTGGAGCCTGCAGAAGACACCTGCTTCTGGCTGAGAGTACCGCAGGTCAGTTCAACATTTCCTACAGAGAGAATCACGTAGGCAGCCTTCTTTGCTAAGATTTTTCTCTTTTGTGTAGTTGTCCTATGATTCACCAAGTTCTCACATGCAGTGCTTGATGATTGTTTTGAGCAAATGTCTAGGATTTATAAGCGATAATCTGTTTAAACATCTCCCTTTCTATTGTTGTTGAATCTTTCAAACTGTTTTTTTTTTCTTTTGTTGTTGTTGTTGTTGTTGTTCTTGGACTGGTGGCTTTATCATTGTGGTCCCCTTAGTCTGGTTTTACTTGTCAGGAGCCATCCCCCAGCGGTGGATGGGTCCTGCAGAGGATGTAAGGAGTCCACGGGAAAAGGAAGTGAGCCAGGCCATGGTGGTCAGGAGAATCTTGCAGCCTGACTGACTAGCAGCCATTTACTAATTGATTTATCTGCTGAGAATGAGCCACATTCATCTCACACGTACGTTTTATTGGACGATACTATATTGTGTGATCTACATTGTGTTAACCTTCATTAAAGAGTCATAGATGTTTTCAGTAGATAGTCAACTTATTTGCAGATAAACCTTACTTTAAGTTGTTTAATTTTTGACAGGTGGTAGATTTTTATGACTAATAAATACAGCTAGTGTGATATTATTACTTGATAAATAAAGAATATTGTGGCTTATATAAGATGTCGCTAAACTCTATGTCACCGTTACACTTTTGAAACCGTCCTTCTACATAGATCAGGGTCCAGTTTTCTTGGTATTAGCTGTCCACAGTCAAGCCTGTCTTTCCATCCCCTTTCTGCAGATATTCCCACTGTCTCCTGTAACTTTTCCCAGGCAGAGACTTATCTTATTTTGTGTTTCTGCCATCTTCCTACACTGTTCAAATTCACTAGGTTATTTCTTCTGTGTCCTTACAGGCAGGTTATCATGTCCACACACATTCATACACACATGGACACAGTGAAGAAATGTTTTACTTTATTTCTATAAGCAATGTAACAGAGAAAAGATTCAGAATACACACTATTGAATTTACTTTCAGATGCACAACTCTCATAACTAAAGTGTGATTTTCTTGAAGGTTAAACAAGGGTTCTCTGAAGACCATTCACCATTTTTCCACAACATGAAATGGCTTTGGCTCTAGGCTGTTGTGATAAATGAATAAAATAGTTGCTAAGTACGTGATTCTACTCTATAAATTTATCAGATTGGCTAATTACAGAAAGAGAAATCACAAATTATGGAAAAGACATCAAACTTAGCTTCAATTTTCTGCATATTTCAGAAGAATCATTTTTTATATCATAACCACTGTTGAACTCTGACTGAGATGTAATGTTGAATTTGAAAACTAATTTAGCATTTAAAAAAATATCTGGTTACTATAGAATAGGCCAAAAAGTTGCAAAAAATTCATACTGTGAGCTAATATTTCAAGAGCAAAGGTCTCATCAGAACATAGAAATTGCGTTTAGCATTTTTTTTCTCAAGAGTATATAACTTCTGGCTTTATATCAATTTGAACATAGGAAGTAGCAGATAATTACATATTACTCATTACATTTAAATTGAGTTCCAAAAGTTTGAATGTTGTATTATTTTATAGGCCTAAACCATAACAATTTACACCTAAAGGGGATAAAGTTTAAGAAGTACTTTTCCCATATGCTTTACCTAATGCTTTCTTAGAGAAGATCCAAGGAGAATTAGCATCATTGCCTACTGTGTTATGCATGCTAAAATCCGGCTGAATACCACTCAGGCTATTTAGCATGTAATTACCTTGGGATACATTTGGAAATGTAAAATCTATCTCAAATCACAACCTCCTATGAAGAGGAAACATTTTCAATTACCAATACTCTGACAGAACCAAATATTAGAAATGATTGTATACCCAATAGGGAGAGGAAAGGTGACTTTCATTCTGAAATGTCAATTTTAAAAGTCTTTAACTTTTGGGATAAGCATGGGATTATAAGGTTAAAAATAACAGATGCCCCTCTGAGCAGAGTAGAAGCTAAATACATCTCTTAAATAAGTCAAAGTGCTAAATATGATGGAGTAAGTTGAAATTTAAATTAAGGGTAGAGATATGGATTGAATCCACTGGCTTAATTTTGTTATTGTTGCTATGATCTAATGGTCAATGAATTACCTCCACTCAATCCTTTGTTTAGAAATTTGTTGCTTTCTGAGAATGTGTC
Source organism: Peromyscus attwateri (assembly GCA_902168425.1). Classification (NCBI taxonomy): domain Eukaryota; kingdom Metazoa; phylum Chordata; class Mammalia; order Rodentia; family Cricetidae; genus Peromyscus; species Peromyscus attwateri. Next base: position 38,865 of record CABHPP010141918.1, on the reverse strand, counting down.
AATTTCTTAAAAAAATAAAACAAATGGAAATATTGCTTCTTTTTTTCACCATGCAATAAGGTGTTTTGGTACTATCCAGTATGATATATGCTTGGTGTCATCTGACTTACCATAGAGATTTGAAATTTATTGTGGTGGATCAGTGATCAATCCTTAGATCAACTGTATGGCATCCTCTACGAAAATGAGATGTACTGGGAAAAAAAAAACTGAAATTTCTTTAATGTCTGTTTCTAATGAGATTCTCCTTGTCCCAGAACTACTTTTTCTGTGATTTTTCTTTCTTGTCCCAGAAACTACTAAACACTAGTTTATCCCACTTCTGTGGAAAAAAGAAAAAACAGCAAGAAGAGGATAAACTCTGACAGATTAGCTTTCATCCCACCCAAGGGTAGCAAAGGAGGTGCTGTAGAGCTGGGAGACGGGGAGGAAAAGAACAAATTAAAAAATGGAGACTGCCTTTGTAAGATGAGTAAAATCACAGAACTGAGGAGTAGTTCCTGCTGATGAAAATGATAAACATTTAGTGATACTATCTAAGAGACCTTAGGCATGGAAATTAGACCACAGAAGATAAGGGTTCTTCAAAGCTAGGAGCTCAGGTAAAACGATGGGTCGACAGAATTATTAAAGGTTGAGAGTTTGGGGACTGTGACACCTGGAAAAGAGGACATTCTCACTGGTGCTGTAGGCAGGTAAGGACTCTGACAACCATATCAGGAAGCTTAGTAAAAGGTCTAACAGAACTCATTGGAAGCCAATGAAAAGCAGGTTTCTTGTACTTTTTATTGCACAGACAACAAAGCAAACATAAAGTGTGTGCAATACCATCCTTCAGTCAGCTGTAGAACATTGGTGGTGAGACATGATTCACTTTGCACTGTCTCCTATGGGTACAATGTAGACAGCAAGACGATGCAAGAATGCAACATCTGCTGGCTCCTGAAGATCCTGGTGTCTCTTTCGGAATGGTAGAATCTTGATTGTAGATCAAGAAGGGTAGATCAGTGATGCATGGGGGATCTAGGCTTCTACATATTGGGGTAAAAAACAGAAGACAAATAACTAGGGAGCCAGACCACAGACTTAAGTCTTCTGACTACTCCAATTTTCCAGGGAGTGCTTACAGGAAATAGCTGAGCTCTCACTAACCATTGTTTCCCCGACTTAGAGACAATGATGCGCTACAAGGAAATATTACTCATCCTAATTTTCAAGATTATAGGGTGCAAGCACTAAATACTATTAATATTTTATTATTTAAAATCTATCTAAGGTTCAACACTCTGAGTTACATTACCTTAATTTTGAAGTCCATGCATTTAAAGAACAAGTTATCAGAACCAATCAGTAGCCCCAATTAAGTTTAAAGGTCTTTCTTGTCCCAGAGGCCACTAAACACTAGTTTATGTAACTTTTAGGTGATCCATTTGATTACATTCTCCTTTTTCTGCTGCATCTTAAGTAACTGCTCAGAGTTGTATGTATGTTACATGTGTCTTTTGCCTATACAGTCAGTAGTACCCTGGATACCAGGAAATAAAATTAAGTAGATACAATGACTTCAAGCATTGAAGAAAAGAAGAGTGGCAGAATGAGAATGGGTAAAGACAAACAAATGCTACTGCGCTTGTTCTAGACTAGTCAATTGATGTGTGCCAAGGTGGAACACATGATGTTGCTAATACTGAAACTGTAAGATTAATAGTCCCACATTATTTTCTCAGGAGAATTATTAATTTTAGTATTTGTTGAAGATAATTTCTCCCTTTAAATAACTATAGAATTTAAGAGTACAGAGTTCAAGCAAACCAGAGAGACAAACTTGCAGCTCTTTTACAAACTGAGTTGTCAGTGGTTTTCAGAGCAAATAGAATTCATGAGGATGAAATGAATTGTCCTCTAGATGATAACCAACAAAGCAGTCAGTTAGAAGCTACAGTCTAGTTGATACTGCAAACTTCTCAAGGGTCCATTTGAGCAGTGTTTAAAAGACCTGCCAGGATATGAATATTTGTGTCCTGCAAAATGTGTGTAGGATTTATAATTCCAGGGTGATAAAATTAAGAGGTCAGGCCTCTGGAGAAGGAAATTAGATTCTGAGAGTGAAGCATCCTGGCTGACATAGTGATGTTATGAAGGAGACACAAGAGAGCCTCATGGAACCCTCTGCCAAGTGAATATTGCCAGAGGAGCTTGCTACAAGATTGAGGCCTTTCAAGATCTTTGATGCTGAAATTGTTTCCTCAAGGAATTTGAGAAATGTTTCTTTTGTTTCTGTAATACTTGGAGCAGAGTATGTTTGTTAAGGTAACCCTGAAGCACTAAGACAGAAACTAGAATGATTGGGTGGCTAGAGCCTGAGGCAAAGCTTGTAGGCATGCCCTCTCTCTTACTGGATTTTATATCTATGAAACTGGTCACTTACCAAGATATGCTGAATTTAGAACATGCAGAGAGAAAATGACAGGGAGCTCATACTCACAACCTTGTCCCAAAACGCCATTCAAGGTCCTTACACCTGACTTCCCCCGTAACTGCCAAATACTTCCCGTTCTCTACTTTTTCTTGTTGAAGTAGATTTTTATTTTTATAATGTTCCTTAACATAAATAAATTCTCCACCCCTCCTTTTCAGGTACCCTCCCATAGTGCTCATCTTTGCACTGGCTTTGGAGCCAATGATCCTTGAGATTTACTTGATACTGGCTGATACTATGCAAGATATTTCTGTTCTCCTCTGGTATGCCCATGGAAAGACTGACACTCTTCCTGTAATAGTCCAAAGGAGAATGGCCACCACAGGCTCATAGATTTGAATGCTGGGTCACCAAGGAGTGGCGCTATTTGATGTTTCATAAGGCCAAGCCAAGTCTTTTGCTTTAGCTTTTGCTTTCCCACTGCCTGCAGATTCCAATGTAGAACTCCCAGCTACTTCTGCAGCACCATGTCTGCCTACTTGCTGCCATACTTACCACCATGATGATAATGAACTAATCTTTTAAAACTGTACACTATAAGCAAACCACATAAGAGTTGCCATTTCATGGTGTCTCTTAACAGCAGTAGAACACTGACAAAGATACTTCCTTCCTAACACTAAGATTTCCATCCTTTATCTGACTTCATCTCTCACTTATACCCTGATATCTGATAGGGTTTAGCATCAAAGGTGCCATTTTGTCTCAGTCCACTCATGAGCTGCTTACAAGACATGATGAGTATCCATTCCTCTGGAAGATCCACCTATCCCTGGAAGATAGAACCTATTGTCTTTTGAATTGAGAACTTTGCACAACTATGCTCCTGGCCTTTATTTGGAAATACCCTGTCCTCAGCCAATTGGGACCTGAGCAGATAGCCTCAAGGTTGCCCTTATCCTACCCACTATAAAGCTCACTTCTGTACTTCTCACCTAGACTGCATTGTCTTCCCATCCTGAGAACAGTTTGGGAAAGTTAATAAAAGCCTGCCCAGTACCTGGTTGCATTCTCCTAGCATGTTGTCTTTCAATATGCTAGAAACGTTTTGTCAATGTAAGGAAGATGGGAGAAAAGAAGAAAATAGAAAAGTAAGAGGTAGTGGGAAAGATGGTACTAGGAGGGAACATAGAAGGGATGGGAGGAGACAAGAATTTAAAATGGATGGAAAGAAGGAAGGAGGGAAAGAAGGAAGGCAGGGAGAGGGGGAAGGGAGGGAGGGAGGAAGAGAGGGAGGAAGGAAGAGAGGAGGGAGGGAGGATGGATAGATGGAGGGAAGGGATAAAGACATAAAGAAATGAAAGAAAGAAAGAAAGAAAGAAAGAGAGAGAGAGAGAGAGAGAGAGAGAGAGAGAGAGAGAGAGAGAGAAAGAAAGAAAGAAAGAAAGAAAGAAAGGAGGGAGGGAGGATGGATAGATGGAGGGAAGGGATAGAGAAAGAAAGAGAAAGAAAGAAAGAAAGAAAGAAAGAAAGAAAGAAAGAAAGAAAGAAAGAAAGAAAGGAAGGAAGAAAGAAAGAAAGGAAAAAAGAAAGGAAGGAAGGAAGGAAGGAAGGAAGGAAGGAAGGAAGGAAGGAAGGAAGGAAGGAAGGAAGGAA
>CABHPP010141918.1:7458-34690 GCA_902168425.1 Peromyscus attwateri | reverse complement strand
TAATTGTTGAGACCTACTTCCTATGAATATAATATCATTTGTTATATAATTTAATGTATACCATTGAGTTTAAAGCAGACAGGCAGTGGATTGCAATGTCTATCCCACCACCCATCTCTCTTTGTAGTCTAACAAGAAGAAGCTTAAAGTAAACACAGCAGCATTTACCTTCCCTTGGATGCACTTCAATTCTTTTACAGGAAGCTTTGAGCTGAATGCTCCATTTCATGGATATGATTGAAATATCAGGGAGTTTACAACCATATATTGAGCTGAGATTAAAACTTAATCAATGGATTTGAAAGATATAGAAGTTAAACTTGTAAGTCACTTTGATATATATATATTTTTGCTTTCCAAGTTCTTCTGTAATAATGAAAATAAGCTATATGATTTTTATGTTATTGCTTTGGATTTGGGCAATTGGTTAGAAAACCAGATTTTGGAAGACATAGTAGAAAGAAAAGTAAAATCTGATCATTATTTATTGAATTTGAGAAATGCTGATATTATTATGCATTTCTGCACTCCGCAATACAGAAAGAAACTGAAACTGAATCCATCAGAGAAAAATCAAGGAAATGACTTTACAGTCAGAGACTGCAGAACAGATCCCTCTGTGTTAGTGCCAGGATAACACAGGGTGACTTATTTAACTCTCAAAAGCTTTATCCGTGCAAAGAAATCAATTAAAATATTTTAGTACTATTAATATTAAAAATAATAACTAATTACTTTGGGCAAGCTCTGTCAGTGAAATGTCTACCTTGCAAGAATGAAACTTACGTTTGAACCCCAGCACCTATGTGAAAAGCTGAGTACAACATCACACTCATGAATTCCCAGTGCTGGGAAAATTGGGAAACACCTGATGATACGTGGGGCTCTCTGACCAGCTAGCCTAGCTGATCAGTAAGCACCAGATTCAGATACAGGCCCCATGTCAAAAATTATGGTAGAAAAGAAATTGAGGAAGACACCTGACTTCAGTCTCTGGCTCCCGTATTCCAACACATACCACATGAACAAAGCTGCATGAACACAGGCACACACACATGCTCATTAAGACATTCAGACACTCATAACCAAAACATAAGAATTCTACTTCTTTGAAACATATATCTCATAGTACAGTATATTTGCATTGTATTCAGCTAGTTATCTCAGATATTTGCCACAACAGAGTCAGAAAGATATAGACAGTTAAAAACACTGTGTCAAAAAAAAAGTGTGTATATTTTAATTTTAAACAAATAAATGAGAACTTGTAGTTTGTACACAACATTTTCCAGATATGGAGATTTTGTTAAAAACTCATTAATTAAGAAATTTGAATAATACGTATAATATAATATTTCCCCAAAAACATGTCTTAATTTTATACAATTAACTCTTGTGTATCAAAACATATTTATTGTCCCCTTGGTATAAGCAACACAATTCTATTAGGTGTATAATTTTAAAAACTACCCCATTCTCTTCCATTTTTCAGATGTCTGTACCGTAGTGCTTCTCACTCATAGCTTTCTGTATTATTTCTTTGTTTTTTATACTTAGTGTTTTAAGTGTGATATGGTGTGGAGAGAGTTTTCTGAGATCATCTCTCAGGCTCTAAGAGCCTCTTGTAAAAAGATGACCATTACTTCCCAGTATTTGGGATTTTTTCTATGACAATTTTATTGAATGGTTTTTAGGCTTCTGTCTTGTGCACCCCCTTTTCTTTGTTATTATGTGTAAGCCTGGTGTTTCACTCATGTCTGAGAGTTATGGCTGTGGTCACCACAACATGAGGAACTGTATTAAGGGGTTGCAGCATTAGGAGGTTTGAGAACCACTGGGCTGTGGGGTAAGAGACCTGTATTCACCCTTGGGGAAATAATCAAAAGCTGAAAAGACAGAGAAAAGAGGAAATACATTTTAGGAGGCTTGAACTTAGAAGGGAGACACACAGACTGGTAGTGAACAGTAGTGTATTTTAAAAGCAGTTATGTCTAACAATGAGGAAATATCTCCTTCTCAGCCTCAAGTACAAATTCTGAAATCCAAGCTCAACAAATGAAAAAAAGCAAAATGCTAATAGCATCTTTTATAGTATTTCTGAGAACCTCTGAAAAACTAGTTATTCATATTTGACAATGTACATAGAAATAAGTATAGAATGAGGTACAGTCATTTTAAAAATATTTATTTTTGTGTGTATGATTATTTGCCTGCATTCAAATAAAGTCTTCATGCCCTCTCCTCTGAGATGTTTCTTGAGCCTTAGATGTTTCCACTGCAGCTGGGCTCTCCACAGCTCATTGATCTCTACATTCTGTCTAGATATGCTGTCTGAGATTGCTCCATTTGCTGAAGAGAACCTTCTTTTAAGATGGGTAGCAGGTACACCATTATCAGAAGATTTAGAGTTAGGAACTGCAGATGAGAGAGAACATGTGGCATTTGTCTTTCTGGATCTGGGTGACCTCATTTGATATAATATTGTCCAGGTTCATCCATTTGAATAACAAAGGTTGGTGATGAACAAGCTGGACAATGTTAACAAAACAAAATGATGAAGTGGAATCAGCATCAGGGACAGCAGAGATGAGAATGCAGTTGAGAAATACATAATAAATTTAGAACAGTACAAGGAGGCCTTAGCCCTTCTATGGTAAGTGATTTCCAAATCTTTTTTTTTTTCATTTTTCTTTATTAAGAAATTTTCTACTCACTCCACATGCTATCCACAGACCCCACCCTCCTTCTACCCCCCAGCCCTCTTTCCCAAGCCACCCCACATCCCCACATCCCCCAAATCGAGGTCTCCCATGGGGAGTCAGCAGAGCCCAGCACATTGAGCCTAGGCAGGTCCAAGCCCCTTCCCACTGCACCAAGGCTGTGCAAGGTGTCACACCACAGGCACCGAATTTCAGAAGCCTACCCATAGACCAGGAACAGATCCTGATCTCCCTGCCTGGGTGCCCCTGAAACAGTTCAAGCCAAACAACCGTCTTCCCGTCTTCTGTATCCAGAGGGCCTAGTCCAGTCCCATGGAGGCTCCACAGCCACCAGTCCACAGTTCATGGGCTTCCACTAGTGTGGCTAGTCATCTCTGCACGTCCTCCCATGAGATACTGCAGGTGAGGATTTCCAAATCTTTTTGGGTAATTTATACCTTGTACTCAACACAGATCATTTAATACATCCAACATGCATATCTTCTAGAAGTGGATTTCTATTTTATATATAAACAGATATTTAATTTGGCATTTTCATTAAAGGCAAAAAGTCAGCTACATCTCAAGGGAATTTATTAATAGAACAAATTTTATGTTGAGTTTACTGTACACCATACATTGCAGAATGCAGGAAAATAGAGATAATTAAAACATGTTCTCCAGCATCAAAAGTTATACATGAAACAACATAGTATCAGTCTGTTTTGAACCCTAGAAACCCCATCTATTAAATAACATAATAAATATTGGAAAATAAATAAGTATCATAGAGAAAAAAGATTTGAAAATGTATAATAAACACATATGGTAGGTAGACTAGTGCTCTTTCGAAGGAGTCCACGGCCTATTAAATAAAAATATGCAAATATATTATAGGGTAAAGAGACTCGCCAGGGGTACTTAACTGGAGGATTTTCAATGAGGTAGATTAATGTAGATTGTCTAGGTCAGACAAGTGAATCATATAAGAGTTCAAATGTAAAACAGTAAGGTCACATGTAGAAAGAGGGATTCAAAAAAGCTAGGCTGCTCTCTGAAATTAGTTTTTTTTATTGAAATAAAGTATTTATCAGACAATATATTCTGATTATATTTTCTCCTTCCCCATCTTCTCTCCAGATCCTTTCTACTCTTTCTACCCACCCAACATCCCCCCCACAGCAAATAGGCAAACAAAAACAATCCAGAATTTTTTTAAAAATATAAAACACAAGAAACACATACCAAAAACAACCAATAGAAATACAAAGTCAGAAACCATAATATATGACCAAAACCCAGTATGATCAAAAAAATGCCCAAACAAATTAATATGAGACAAAAGGTCTACAAAAATACCACTGAATTCATCTTGTGTTAGCCATTTGGCCTACCCTTAAGTGTAGTTAATAAATCCAGGGAGACTCCATTCGACCAAACTAATTTTTCGTTTGTGAATGATTGTCAATTACAGATAGTTTCCTGGTTAGGAATGGGAGCTCATTTCCACTTTGGTCTTTCAGTGCTGGGACACATCTGCAGGCCCTGTACATGCTGCCACAGTCTTTGAATTCACATTTGCTTCAGTTCTGTTGTGTCTGGAAGACATTGTTTCTGTAGAGTCCTCCATCCCCTCTGGATCCTGCAATCTTTCCACCTCCTAGAAGGATCTTTTATTGGTGAGGAATGTTTTGCAGCTTCTAAAAGCTGGAAGTAAGTAAATGGGTTCCCTCATAATCTGTGGAACATAGCCTTGCTGACAACGTGAATTTGGAGTAGTTAACATTTTTTCCAGTGTTGTGTCTTCTGTAAATGAAAACACCAAACCAACCAACCAAACGAACAAAAATAGTAAAAAAGAAAACAAAAACAAAGCCTTTATGCTATTTAAACCACTATATATGCCTCCAAGAAGATGTTACATCAGTAATAGGAAGTAAATATAGTATGAGTCCTGTTACCAGGCTGCCTGGGAGAAGTTCAGGCATGTAATAAACATGAGGGGGAAAGGTGTGGAAATGTTAAAAAAAACAAAAACAAAATATCAGGAATGAACAAGCAAGTTCACATTCTGAGTCCTGATGTCTTCAGACAATAGATATGTAAGTTGGGGCTGGCAAAGACCTGTGGGTGTGCCAGAACACACAGAACATAAATGGTGTTGAAGAGAAGAGTAACACCATGTAGAATGGAACTGAAAACGGGTCAAGAAACAACTTCACATGACAAGAAAAACAGAGTGTTAGGTTAGTGGTGATGGTGGGCAAGAGAAAAACCATCACACCAACCTTAAAGGATCTCTGTTCCGTTCTGGTTGAAGGTATGTACACTGAACATCTCCATGGCCTGGAGTACAGGTGATACTTTTGAGTACCAAGAGTGCTTTAGTGAGCAGACTGGTGAAGAATGGTACAAGATTGAGGATGGTATTAGATGTCATTATAAATAAATGTAAATCATAGGCATTGGAGAATGTAAAATGATTTCTAGGGGAGAAGTATAGTTGACAGGTATTTAGAAAAATAACATTGCAACTTTGCAAATCAATTAAGGGGGAAGTGTTCAGGACACTGTCATGGTGGGAATGTCATGACCCTGGGAATGTGAGACACTGCATTCAAAGTCAAGAAGCAGGTTGGGGAGAGATGCTCACATGTGAATGCTTACCTGACTTTTCATACTATTCATTTTAGTCAGCCTGGGATGACTGACTAAAGAGGTGGACCAGTGGATTTGGGGTAGGTCTTCCTGTCTCAGTTAAATCTCCATAAAAATACATTCAAAGATGTGCATAGATTTATCTTCTTCTAGGGGGTTCTAAATCCAATCAAGATGGAAAAGAAAATTAATAGTCACAATAACACAAATGGAGTAGTTCATTAAAGCATAAAGGATATGGCACAGTATTTGTTATGTACTATGAAGTGCTGTGAGTAAAAACACAAGTCGTATTTCTGTTTCTTATACACATCAATAGCAGACTAAATAAAGAACTGGATAGAGATCATGGGAAGTACTATGGAAAGCGGTCAAGCATAGCTGCAGTGCCTTTTGAGCTTAATGGGATAAAGCTCCTCATTTCCCAGGTAAATGGAGCATTAGGTGGGAAAGAGAACAGTTTTAATCCGTTAAGATGCTTCTTCATGTATGACTTATTGTGTTTCAGGACTGTTTTTCTTTAGACAGGAAGACACAATTATCAAAATGATAGTGGCAACTGTCTTGCTATGATCTTATCGACATTCTCTGCTCATTAGAGTCTGGGTCACTGCAAAACTGTCAACTGCTTCACTGGCTCTCTGTTCTCTCTTTTGATTTACATTTCACATTTTTGACCTGCATTGGTATAGCTGTTCACTGCTCTGTGGGAGGCACAATTTGCCATTCTCAGCACCAGCTGATGTCTCAGGGGTTCATAGATTTGCTTGGCCCAAGTCACTTAAATCCTCATCTTGCTCTATTGATCTTAAAAAATGAGAGCAGAAGTACTAACCTTTCCAACTTTATAGGAATATTCTGCACTTTGGAAAATAGTGATGGAGGAAAATAATTCCAAACTAATTGGATTTAGTGCATTTTTTCTCTGATAAGTCTATGTGATTTAAAAGAAGGATCCTATCTGGATCACTAAAGAAAAAGATTAACAAAAATATTGGACATTAAATACAGGTGGCGATTTGCTTGGGATATATGTGTGGTGGCAACCTTGCTTAGCATGAAAGGAAAAGGATGATGTCACAGTGAGAGGAGCAAAAGTCTTAAAGAATCTTTCCACTTTTTATGTATTTGGCAGCCATGAGATTATAGGTGGCAATAATAACATCACTCTTCAAAATTATTAGAATATTGATATATCAAAGCTAGTGTAAAATTTGAAAACATGGAAAGTGTTAACTCATCAAAAAAAGGGAACATTGTTCTAACTTTCGTTCAAGTAATTTGAAACTTCTGATAAAAAAAAATAGATTGTGGTGGCTGAAAAGATGGCTCAGCGGTTAGGAGCTCTTGCTTTTCTACCATATTTGACATGGGGTAGTACATAATTCCAGTTCCAGGTTATATGACACCCTCTTTTGGCCTCCCTGGGCATTGGCTGCAGGTGGTGCACATACATGCAAGAAAATGACTCATACACATAAAAATACATAAAGTGATCATTGAAATCAAGTGAATCTTACTACTTGGTTTAAAAATGATGTAGAATTATCAATAGCCTGGTCCTGTGCATACCTCAAAGGCCATGTTTTGTTACAGGTGCAGAGTTCATTTGATCTCATAGCCTTTATTTAACTGGCTACTGCTCTCTAGGTAATTATTGAAAAAAAGCTACGGTAGAGAAGGTGAAACATATATCAAAAACATTTATAAATAATGATGATGTCACTCATTAGTGACTATTGTCTAGGCCTCCAGTAATTAAAAAAAAATCAAGAGAAAGTCAGTTAAGCAAGAGACATTCATGCTTGATAAAAGGGCACCTTCTCTTGGGAGGTAGGCTGAACAGCACAAATATTTGGAAAGGTACTCTGAGTATATTGCACCAAGAACAAGAAAGACTTGATGCAATGTGAAATAATCCATTATATTTACTCATCAATAGAGGATTCCAATATGTGAAAACATACAGACAAATGCTGGCAAATACACAGGGCTACTATTAGAAGAGTAAGAACAAAACCTAGGAAATTGCTAAAGCTGAAAACATTGTTTGTATTCAAAGACTTGCAATTCGGGATAACAACAGATTGACCAAAGAATATACAAAGAAAGTAGATTCATAAAAAGTTATTAAAAGATACATTGTTGAGTATAATATAATTTGAGAAGAAATACAGAAAGTCAAAAAGTAAATATTGGAGGTCAAAGTTGGGAAGAATAAATCAGTGAGAAATGCCAGAGGAAATCATATAGATTGAGGCATTTTCAGCAGATTGCTTTCCCTGAGAGAGTTTGAAGAATGAAAATGGGCAGATTACGATGTACTTTGATGGAGACAGTCGAGATGAGATAGCTTCATTTTCTTGCTGAACTCTTTCAGTAGTCAACGACAATACTATCCAAATCTAAATGTAAAGAAATAGATTTTCCCAACAGACATAAGAGTTCAAGAACATAGCAGCTCGTGATAAACTTATCTGTGAATTTTAGAAAATCTTTGTGACCTAAAAGAATGTGTAAACAAATGTACAACAAAGATGGATAGGCTAATTCCATATTTTAATTTAATTTTTCTGGCACATCAAAATAAATGTTGTGCATACTAATTGGACAACACATGATATTTTTACACATATTTGCATTGTGCAATGTTATATAAGATCACACTCAAATATTTATATATTTACATATTTTGTGAAAACATCAAATATCATTTTCAGGCTTTTTAAAGACATAGTACACTAACATCACACATTATTCATATCTATACCTATCTGTAGCATAGCACAACTTCTGTCTGCTTTACAGGTTCCTATTACTGATCAATATTTCTGCAACCCTCCTTTCCAACTACTGTCTTTACTCTGTGCTAACACCTAGTCTACTCTAAAGTTCTATGATACTAACTTTAAAACTATATTACACGAGTGGATGATACCATGTGGCAGATTTATTTTGTTCCTGGTTTACTTTAATTAAAACAATTTCCATTCAAATGGTAAGTTGTAAATGCAGGATTTTCTAATTTTCATGACTAAATATTGTTTCATAAATATATATGTATATATTCACATTGCCTTTATTTTTATCAGTTGATAGGCACTTTGATGTTTTTCATTTATTGATTATTGTGAATTGCACTTCAATAAACCTCATTGACATACTGATTCATTAAACATCCAGAAGTAAGATTGCAGAATTATGTGGCAGATACATTTTACATGTTTCAGGGACTTCCATAGTTTTTTTCTACAATGTCTGCATTAATTGACAGTCCTAACGATAGTGTGCAGGTCCCTCAACTGGAGCTCAGTGTTTTCATACTATGTCACTTAAAGCATGTGGTTTTATAAGTCACTCTTTAGGAAAACACACATTTGGAGTGTGGTTTTCAGGTCCAAAGTATGCTGTTTTGTAGAGGAAATGGGAAAATAAGTATCTACCCTAAGGAGCTTGTGTTGTTCAGCAGCATCCTCCCTCTGGAACATCATGCTTTCTCAAGTATTGATGGGAAGGATAGCAACATCTCACACAGTCACTGTGAGCATTAAATAAAATAACATGCATGTCCCCCAGCTTGCCCATGAAAAGAGAGAGAGCAATTCTTAGATCTCATATTAGAGCATTAAACCCCACACAGATGAGTTTCATTGGATAGCAGCAGATCTACATTTTAGGGATTTTTATTCATCTTCTTTAAGTTGATGGATTACCTCCACTGTGTGATGATTCTTAGATTACAGAAAATGCAATTTGCATATATATTTCCTCCTAGGACCTAGTTCAATGATCAGTCTGGAGCTGAATCTTAAATACTATTAAAAAAAAACACAAAAAAAACCCCAAAAAACTAAGGAAGAATGGAAGGAAATTAGAGAGTGAGAAGAAAGAGGAAAACCATGGCCATGGCAGAAGGGAAGTCCCAGTGTGTGAGCTGAGCCACAGTTCTCCACATCCACTGGAGAAGTCACTGATAGACAGAGTCAAACCTGAGTCTGGTGGGCCACAGGGAACCTAGGTCTCCTCGTGGCTGCTGTCCTCTTTTCTCTTTCATTCACCTAGAAGGAAGCACACATGCTTTTACTTTTAGGTTTCATGCAGTTTTCTTCATTTATTTACATTTTGCTTGTCTCTAAACTCTTTGCTCTTGTGTTGAGATCACAGATATTGGAAACCTAAAAGGGGAAGGCTCTTTAAGAAAGTTCTTCAGAAAAGCTTAAATTTTATTTAAATAAGAGAAGTTTGTTAGTGTATCTTCTGATATTTTCCAGTAATAATTTCCAATTGTCCAATATGGCCCATTAATTATGACTTCCTTTATTTTTATCATCAAAATATTTTGGTACTTTCTCTACTAAATCCTGATAAAAAAGCATCTCAGTGAATCATTTATAGGTGTTTCATTCTAGTCTATAGGATTGATTGCTTCTTCTGTTTTGTAGAGAAAGCAGTAACAAAATAAAGGACTGATTTCCAAGAGGGAAGACTTGGATTTTGACTTGGAGTTTGGTTTGGATTTCTGCCTGTACTTCACCCCCTTTTCCTTCTCACACCTGCTTCACAGCCCTCAATTTCAGAAGAAATAAACCAAATGAGAGAACTCCTGCAATTATTGCTTAAATTCTAGGAATTATTAAGATGAAATTCATCTACGCACTTAATTTTCGCTCTAGATTGGTTCTTTCTTTTTACCCATTAGTGGTCCTTTTAATGCCTTCTGAAGTTCCTAGATAAGCAAGAGAAAAAATCCAGCTCTGATATATAATGAGAATTTACATTTAAATCAGATTTCAGTGCTCTTCTGGTACAGAGGGTTCAGTATCTTTAAACTAAGATCTAAACTCATTTGCATTTAAGAAGATATTTCTTATAATCAGTTCCTGCTTCCTGTTCAGCTTTATCATCAACCATTGTACAATTTTTGCTTTACATTTGAAAGATGCTCCTCTGTTCTCTAAATTGCAAAGCTTACCTTTTGAATGTGCTGCCCTCTGTGTAGAATATCTTACTAAAGTGTAAAGATTTAACTAGCTTATACCCCTCTTTCAGGTACAGCTTAGAATCTTACATTCACCAGGATGGCTTTCCTGAAATTACCAGGCAGAGGGAGGCATGTCTTCCCAAATTGCTTCCATGAAGGAAGTGCACCGTCAATCAAAACTGATCTTAGTTCATACACATAGATAAATGCTACTAATAAGGTGTGCAACTAAACCTGCATTGGTTCCTTCACAGAGGCTTGAGAAGACAGCACTGCTTAAGCAAGACAACTCCACCAGTAAGTAGTAAACTGCACATAAATAGCCACAAAAATACATACATGTTTTTATCTAAGATATTCAAAATCCTGGCTTAGCATGATTTTCCCCTAACACTTTACATGAAAATTCCACTATTACAGCTCATTTCTGTTCCTGCCCTCCATATTTAGGGGTTGGCATCCTGTCCATGTGTATCCATAGAATTAAATGTTTACTGATCTCATATTACTGATTTGGCAAGTAAAAAATATCCCCTTGTATGTCCATGATCATTTACTAAAATGGATGTTTCAGGAAAGGGCACATAAAATTGTGATTCTTTACATCCTGCTCTTAGCAAAAGATCTCAGTAAATATTGGCTGAACCGATTAGACCAGGGAGAACAAAGATTTCCAAGGCTGCCCATGACTGTCATATAGTGATAGTCTGATCACTCTTCTATTTTGTTACTGCCTTCTTTGTAAATAGAAGAACTGAGTCCTAAAGATTAGAATGAAAAGAACAAGAACAGTAAAAAAAAAACAAAAAACAAAAAACAAAAAAAACCTCCACTAAAATGAAATAATATCATCATCCAAGATGTTCCCCAGATGGCCTTTCTGAAAGCTAAAATCACAGAGAAAATCAATAGTCTTTTCATGTGACCAGTTCTTTTATTTCAAGTATGAAACTGGTTGGGTTTCCAGATCAGTGAGCCCAGCAGCAGTGTGAAATAAGTTATATTTAGTTTGAATTTTATTCAGCATCAAAATTGGTTATTTTGTTGAATTGCTTATTTATTAAAATTCTTATTGCTGAAATCCTGCTTCCAGTATTTCCTACTAGACATGCCCCTGCCAGATGACACCATAAAACCTTAGCTTGTAATAGAAGGGGGAATGATTTAAACACTTAGAAGTGTGAACAGTGAGAGCAGTTGTGTTCAGGAACTCACACCTGGGGAAAAGAGAATAATGAGATAGCTCTCTATACCTTTAAGCCCAAGAGAAGCCTGCAGTGGATGCTACTATAAGTGATGGAATTTCAGGGGCAAAAGTTTGGAACAAAAACAAATGCTGTTTAAAAAAAGGAAAGAAAGAAAAGGAGAAAAGCACTTTAGAAATGAAATAGTAATGGGGGTGTTACCTAAGCTCCGAGTCTCTGGCTGACCCCAAATCTGTCATACATTAGCAGGCTCCAGCTAAGATAAAATTACCCCAGCAGGTGAACAGAACTAAGATTGTGGTGTTGTACACACTGTGCTCAAACTGCTGAAAACAAAAGCAAAGAATAAAAAGGTAATAAGAAGTTGACTCATTTCACACAGGTGAACAATTTCTGAATAAATGCCGACTTCAACAGAAACTGCAAGTTTCAGAAGACACTTGAAAACACCCGGATAATAAGACCAGTGTCAACTCTGAGACCAGAGTTTCACACTAAGAAACATGACCAATGAAGCTGAAGGTGCAATGGATTAATAATTTGTAAGAGGAAGGTTCCATGAGAGGTGATGTCCATTGACTGAGCAGACAAGGGGATTCTTAAGGAAAAATCTTTCATCTGGAAGTGAGAAGAGTAAAAACTAGCAAACACTTATGTAAATTTAAAATAGATTTCTTAAAGCATAAAAGATTGTTTAAAGTTAAAGAATATTCTTGCATTTTCTCCCTTCGATAGTGGAGGGGAATGAGAGCTATAGCATGAAGAACAGCACAGTGGAGGTCATGGCTACAAGGTCAACAGATTTGGTGAGGCAATACACAGACTAACTCCAAGGAGATGACAGAAATCTTTGACCTTGTATCTGGAAAAAAATTGTTTGATAGAAAACAATACTGTGGACAAGTTTGTGATAATAAATTTGACAGGACAGACATAGACACACAGGTGCACACATATCTGAGTGTACACTTACTAAACTGACAGAAGGAAGAACAGAAACTTAACAGTCCTGTATTTGTTAATGAGATTGAAATTTTACATATAAAAATCAACCTTCAAACAGACACTATTCAAGAGTAGGTTTTTACACACAAATTAAACCACAGCAAACATTTGAGAAAAAAACACCAATATTAAACTATTGCAGGAAGTATATGGCCCTTTTCTTAACTCTCTAGTCCCACACAACCAGATGGAGAAGTATACTTTAGCAGCAAAGATGAAAATAATTTATTAGCAAATATCATTTAGCAATGTTTAAGAAGAAATATATAACAGAATCCGATTGATTTTACTTGGAGTATGTGAGTTTCGTTCAACATTAAAAAAATCAAATAATGCAATGCTTCATCTTTTAATATGAAAACTGTGGTCATAACAATACTTGCAAAAGTAATATGAAAAATCCAACATATTCACCATTATATCTCTTAGCAAACAAGATCAGAAGGAATGTTTTCAATTTGTGAAGTGTGTGCTAAGACCACAGGAGAACATCATCTTTAAAGCTTAAGTGGTGATTCTTCCTCCTAAGACTGACAGGACAAGGCTATCCAGTTGAATGTCTTATGCCAAGTGTTACAGTAGAGACTGTGCCAGGACAAGATGCCCATAAAACAAAATTAAAATGGACTTCTGTGATTCAGCAATAACAACATGGATAATCCAATGCAGAATAAAAATGAGTCAAGCTAAAAACTTTGCAAAATAAAACACATAGTAGTCATTAAACAAGTGAAAATCAATTTGATAGCACAAGGGAAATTAAAATTAACAGAAAATGATAACACTGTGTGCATACCAAAATAAATAATGGTCAGAAATGATGTGGAGTAGCTGAAAAGAACATGAGTTGTCAGTGGGATTTTAACATGCAGTACATTTTGGCAAAATGTAGACTTTTCTTAAAAAATTAAGTGTATTCTTATAAAACAATCTAGTTACATTAGATATTGATTCAGGAGTATTGACAAACATGTTCATAAAGATGTATGCAGAAGCTTCATTCATAATAGTTAAAAAATAGAAGACAACAGGCATATACATAACAATTTTCCTAACTTCTAAATTCTTATGTTAAAGACCCAATAAACAAGAGAGAGAAGATATTTCCTGATGCATTTAGTAGCAAGAAAGATTACTTAAAGTTCCTTTACATATTACCTAATTCCATTTTTATGAAATTCTAGCCCAATTGATGTTAATTTCATGAAAATATCAGAAAAAAAAACAACCGCATTACTCTCAGGTGGGAGAGACAGAATCTGGAGTATTGCTTCCTTCCTTCAGTGTGATTATTCCCTCCACCAGCCACAGTGGTGGATTCCAAGTTTCCATTTGATATCATCAAACACAAATGTGCGATAGCTGAGTTCAATTAACTAGCCCACCACCTGGATTCAACTGATTCCAGCTCACAGTGCACAGAAAAGGAAGTTAAGGAGCTGGTGACATTAGAATATTTGGAGTTTAGAGTTCTAGGTGTTTGAAAAAGTCAGAAAACAGGTAGATGCAATTAGTACATTTCACTTTAAGAAAAATCAAAAGGACATTTATCTATAAATTAACAGTAACATCAACAGGAAAGCTAAAATATTTAGAAACTAGTATAATGTTGAATAAAACTTTCAATGTGATACATCAATAAAAATAAATTAACTCATTAATAGAAAAATAGAAGAGTTAGAAATTTAGGTAACTTGACATCAAGAACTGTCATTCACTTCCTTCAAGTCTGAAATATGTTTACAAACAACAAATTGAAATATTGGAAAAATGCGTTCTCTCTCTAAAATCTTATTTTCAGTTTCATTTTGTTTTTGAAACAGAGTTTCTCTGTGTATTCCTGGCTATCCTGGAGCTCACTCTGTAGACCAGGCTAGCCTCAAACTCACAGGGACCCCACCTGTCTTTGCCTCTCAAGTGCTGGGATTAAAGGCCTGTCCTACCACCACCACCTCACCTAAAATCTTATTTTAACTAGCTATAAATTAACTATTAATAAACCATATTGCCATTAACAGATTATTAACATTTTCAATTTATTTCTAAATACTGCAAAATTATTTCATATATAATATTTATTTTCTATTTTACCTAGATTTTTTTCTACGTGTAATTTTCTTTGTACATTGTAAAAACAGAAGTAATTTAACATTCTTAATATATGCACAAAAATTAATAAAAATCACTGCCATAATCAAAGAATCTCATTAGTTCTCAGTAATTTAATGTCAATTTTAACTGCATAAAAGGTGTTCGTGACTGTGTTAGTGTTCTCTTGTAACTGTAACAAATAATCATGGATTTAGTATTAATATAACACCATAATTTTATTTTTCAGTTTTGTCAGAAGTCTAACATTGAGCTAAATAAGTTGTCAATGGGCTATGTTCCTTTCAAAGTTCATATGCAGACTGATGGAACCATCCCTACAAAGCCCCTTGTTCCCTTATTTACAGTTCAAGCTTAAGTTGTGGCAACTCTAGATGCTAATTTGCTACCCACGCCAGAGTCTTCCATCACACAGTGAAGCTCCTCAGTCTCCAAGTTCAGCATGTTCTAACTGAATCAATTTTTCTAAGGTTTCTCCTCATCTCAGTTATAATGCTTCTCTTTAATCCCGTGTTCACAAATACTGGACTGCTCCAAATTTACTGACCACCTATTGGACACTACCTCAGTACCCATCTGCTAAAATGTCTTCTGAGAAAAGTTTCAAGTGGCAGAAGTTTGTGGTTGTTATCAACCCAGATAAAGTAAATCTTGTCCCAGGAAACTACATCATAATTATAAAACAATTTCTTTCTTCCAGATCAACTATAACCTTTTAGAATATTGCTTCTATGATTTTGTTATTTACACCATTCATAGTATCTGTGTATATTGGTTGTTCTGAGGTCTGACAAGCCAACAAAAATTCAAGGACATATGTCACATGC
Organism: Peromyscus attwateri; assembly: GCA_902168425.1. Classification (NCBI taxonomy): domain Eukaryota; kingdom Metazoa; phylum Chordata; class Mammalia; order Rodentia; family Cricetidae; genus Peromyscus; species Peromyscus attwateri. The sequence goes on along the minus strand of CABHPP010141918.1, from coordinate 19,206 downwards.
ACAGCTATGTGAAGATTTTCAGGAAGTTTGAGTTATTTTTGAATGGAAGTTTAAAATGAAATATAAAAAAGATTTATAAAACTATTTCAAATATACGGTAGCAGATGTTTGTTGTAAATGTGTGGTATAAACAAAGAGTGCTAAGGGATTATGATGGCCAGGCTTTGAAACATCTGTGATTCATTTTAATAGCCCTGACCCAACTCAAGTGGACTGAAAAGAAATTGTGTTGTATCTAATTCAGAACAGCTGTCTGTCTGTGGATTAGTCACATGGCAATGGTGTCCTGGGCTCAGTTATAGAGCCACATTAAAATAACGGCTGCAAGTGCTATCATTTTCACAATAAAGAACAATTTATGGGGAAATATGAGGAAAAACAAAGAGATACAAGGGACAGAAACAGAGCAAACAGGAAAACTGTAAGAAGGTGAGTGCTATGGCTGGACATGGAGTCTAATACCCATCAGAAGCTGAGATGTGGATGATTCTATGACTCAATCAGGATCAGAGCTGGGCTAGCCAATTTCATTTCAAAACAATCATAAAACAACAGCAGCAAAAGCAATAACAACACCAGAAATTCTTTCCACAGCATTTAGTAAATGGTCATAATAACACCATACATGTGTGGATATATATTATGTATATGTGGATATGAATGGGTATATATAATTTCTTCATTGGAAAATAGCTTCAAACCAGATTTTTATTGTTTTCTGAAATTAAGATGGGGGCTGTCATAGATTTTATGAGCACTATTTTCTTGTAAAGCAATAAAATCAAAGCTTTAAAGTCAAAAGGCCAAAATTTTATCTTTTTTAAAGAATCATACATTTGAATATTTATCATTTTCTGAATTACATTGAAAGAATCAGAGCATTTTACCCTTAATTTCCATTTCTATGAATGCCCAAGGAATAGATCTATGTTAGATGATGAAAAGACTGCCTTACCTCTGTAGCAATAACAAACATTCTCAAGAAACCTTTGTCTATTAAACAATGGCATATTCTGTTATTGAACAAGTTCATGAAACATTGAGAGACCAGGAGACACCGAGTAGACCTGTTCTCCATGCTTTTAATCTTTACCAAGTTTCTCCAAATGAATATTTTGCTATTTCTTAATATTAATAAAAAATAGAACACACACACACACACAGACACACACACACACACACACACACACACACACACACACACACACACGGAGCCAGTGAAATGACTCAGTGGCATCCAGCCTGATAACTTTCCTGAGTTCAATTCCAGGGTCTCAAATGGCAGGAGAGAGCTAACTCCTCTGACCTCTACATGAGTACCATGCCATGTTCAAACACACCTACCCACACACATGCAAAATTAATAAATAAATGCAATAAAAGTTACTCAAAATTGGCTAAGAATATCTTAATAACATGGAGGCAAAGCCTATAGACAAATAAATAATGAAACAAAAGTATTAGTCTTGCTTCTTAATCCTCACAATGTGTGTCAAATACTGAAAATTTATTTACTTACCATAAGTATGTTTTATTATAAGTATGTTTTATTAATTTTGTATATTTATTATAAGCACTTTTATTTTTATATTATATATTTTTATTATATTAATATTTATTTATTTATTAGTGGTACTTACTATAAGTATGTTTTTCCAAAATGATCTTAGAAAATCCATTTATCTAAGGCAGGAAGGGTGAAATGACGATTTGGAAATCAGAGTTTGTTTCCTTTCTTTTGCATTCATTTCCTTCTTTTGGTTTTAGTCCTGGGGAGGTACAACATTAGCATATTTCTGCCCAGCAGCTATTTGTAGTCTAAAGGATGTCATAAAGACTGCAAACTCTCTTCAGCGTCCCTATCAGCTTGGCTGAGTCTCACATAAAGTCAGAAATCTCGGGAGAGAGAAGTCATGCAGAGCCCTGACTTCTCAGGTAAATCACCCAACCTGAGAATGCTTGACTGTATAAAATAGCTAGGAAAGGCTGAATGCTCTCAAAGGGAAGATTGCTAATTAAGCTCTCTGTTTGAGATAAGAGGAGTCTGCTTCCTATGGGGATGATAAGGTCATTCCCCACTGAGTGAAATCTCTCATACAATGCACATGCTGATGCAACTGATTCTCAAGAATTTCAGCAATAAGAAATTTCTATAGAAACCATTTTAATAAGCCCTATTTAATTACTATTCAACTCTTTTTATTTATCTTTGTCCAAAATTTTTAGAAAACATTCACTAACTACAGAAAAATGCATATTGAAACAACGTCTCCTTATGATATTAGACTTGTAACGAGACACAAGTGTTTTGAATTACAGCTTTGGCTCTAAGTGTGTCACATCTGGGACTAATTGTGTGCAGAAATGGTTAAAACCTATCGTTTCACCTTACACTGTGTTAAATTTCTGCTCTCTTTTTGAAAGGGTATCTTTTCCTAGATAGGATTTAAGGGCATGAGCATAGCCTCAAGACTATGAGATCAGGATCAGAAACTAACACAAGGAAAAAGATGAAGTGTAAAGCCATCTGTCTCCAGGAAGTGTGTCACCATGCTAGACTTCTGGAGCTCACTATACTTGTGGAAGTTTACATACATGTTTGGTGTGGACCTGTTGAAAGCAGAAATTATGGCTTTAGCACATGATTGTCTATGAATTTCAATGAAAGAACTAAGAGTCTGGAAATAGGAAACACTCCATGCCATTATATTACAGAACTCAGAGTGTCTGCAATTTGCCAAAGACAATCCCAGATAGGAAAGAAGAAAGGGCAAACAGATCTTTGCTTCTGTCATTTCCTCAGTGGTTAGGTGTATGACAGCTGCTTGGTATGTATGCAGCAAAATATAATATGATCATCTTCTAACAGGGCCTGAGGTAGAAAAGTTGTGTATAATTGTTGACTCTGACCCTGTTTGTGCTGTGGATGTCAAACATACAGTTCTCACGGTGAAGGGATATTTTACATATTTAGTGTCTGTGTCGGCATCCTGTGTCTGTGACAGTATTTGAAGGTCTTTCGTTTGGAAGAAATTGGGTAAAAGGCATGTTGACAGTGTCTATGTCATTTCTCACAGGTGCTTCTTGATCTCTTCAAACTTTATTACAATCTACAATAGTTTTGCCCTAATATATTCAACTGGCAAAAAAGACACAATTCACAAAAGTTTAGAAGCACAGGACATATTTTACAAAGGGTTTTGCTCCCAATAAATTAATTTCAGGAATACTAGATATTGGTGAAAAATAGAAATATTAAAAAAGGAAGGGTCAGACAGATGGCTCAGGAAGTAAAGGCACCCCTTGACCAACTAAGTTGGATCCCCAAAACACAGTGGAGGGGAAAGCCAACTGACCACAGAAAATTGTCCTGACCTCCACACACAAGGTACACATGTGTGGCATCCACTCACACACAGTTAAATAAATAGGTAAATATAATAAAAATGTTAACAAAACAAGTTTTACAAGTATCTAAATAAGTTGAAAACAGGACACTCATATCCAGATCTGCTCTCTGAATAGCTACAGTGAAAGTTGGAATCTAACATACTCTTATTAGAATAAAATCCATTTCCAAAGATGTCTTCACAATGATGAAATTATGAGAATTAAAGGAATGCTAAAGAATATTTTATGATATTGGATGAAAAGTGCAAATGATATGTAAGATAACAATCCATTAGTAATTTGAAAGGACTGGTTTGTGATTAAAAACGGAGAGCTACATCTGTGTAGTAAAGGCCAAAGCAAAAAGGAGAAGAGAAATTGGATGCTGCTTCAAAGAAAATTAATGTTCAGCTTTCCCAGAGGACTGTGTTTATGTATAACCTGGAAGTAAATACCACAGAAATTTAAAAATCCAATATAGATGACAAATGATTTGTAAAAAGTAATCAACTGTAGGAGCAGTTAAGATCTGAGGCACAGAATGTTGGTTATGTGGTATTACAAGGAAGAGACAAAGGGCAGAGCAGAGAACAGAGTGAAAAATGGATGAAAAATATGACAGAAGGTCAAAATACTACACAGAATGTGTTTCAGATACAGAAACAACCAGAGGTCACCCTGCAGGAGACAGCAGAGTAAAAATTGTAAGAATAAATTATTGACCAATGAAATAGATATTGCCAAAATATTAAATTAATTCCTTGCCTCCTTGTCTCAGTTTTCACAAAAAATAAATAAATAAATAATAAGAGATAAATGCTATGAGCAGACACTAATTTCCCCTGGGAGTGAAAGAAATATTGCAGGAAATTGTGATCATGCCAGAAGAGGTAATCAAAAATAATAGTAAAAACCACACTCCAAAAGAACACTGAAGGGGAAAAAAGTTCAATATTCAGAGCAGGTATGAGTCACAGGCCTTATTGGAGAAATACTAGAAAAATAAAGTAAGAAATCAAGGGAACAAGTAAAGGTGGTAAAGGTGATAATCTTCCATAATCAGCTAAACAAGCAAGCAAACAAACAAACAACCCCCCCCCCAAAAAAACAACTAAAGTTAAAAGTAGTTATCTAATGGGCTCCTTTCTTTTCAGGAGTCAGCTATTTTATATTAAAAAAAGTGATCACACACATTTTAATAATTAGGATACTACTTATAATTCTATGCCTCTTGTTGGGGCAACACTTATTAGTGGTAGTTGGGGCAATAGACATGAGTAAATACTGTTTCTGACTTCTAAAGAAGAAAAGGTATCTTTGTCAGTAAAACAGGTGAAATATCAGGGCACTCAAAATTATAAAATACTGAATCGAGAAAAGTTCAACGTACTTTATTTCCTATCTCAAAACATAATTGTACAAAAAGAAGACATACTCATGGTTTCATTTAAGGCAAATGTCTCAAATCTAATAGCAATTTTAAAAAAGAAGAAATCAATTATAGATGCAAAATAACTATGAAAAAAGAATAAAATCTTTTTTTTTTTTTTTTGTTTTTTTCGAGACAGGGTTTTTCTTTGTAGTTTTGCGCCTTTCCTGGAGCTCACTTGGTAGCCCAGGCTGGCCTCGAACTCACAGAGCTCCACCTGGCTCTGCCTCCCGAGTGCTGGGATTAAAGGCATGCGCCACCAACGCCCGGCTAAGAATAAAATCTTAATGCAGAATCTGAATCAAAACAAAAAGTACTTTTTACCCATCACAGCCCTGAAATGAGTGTTTGTGATTAATTATGCAAGAGAGTTACTAACATACTACATTGATACCTGGGTTCAGGTTGAGTTTAAATAATTTAATGTATTCAACATTTTAATTCATTCTTTTGCTAAGTGAATAGATATATTGACTGCTGTGAAAATTAATTTCTTAGTCTAGCAGACACAAGAACAAACAAGACATAGCTAATATCTCTAAGAACATTATGTTGATGCAGGTTTATTTGAAGTTATGAAGACAAATGGAGAAATTTGTTATAGGTGAGTTGATAGAATCATTTATAGAATATGTGAGTTGTGGGAGGGGGAGGTTACTAATTGTGTTTAGAATAAAGGCAACTTCAGAAAAGTCATCTTAGGGAGACAGAAACTGTCAAGAAGAAGACAAACTGAGGAATGGGATGAGCCGGGGTGGGTAAGGAAGACACAATCCGGGATGGTATGAGTGGAGGCTAGATTCAGGAGGACAGGTCTAAGAGCTGAGGGAATCAGTGGCTGGGTCAACAGCGATAATCTTGGAGAAGACCTTTAATCTCACTTTATCTATTGTTTTACAGTTAATGTAAAAGGTACTGAATTACCTAGGATCATTTTCCTTCATGAAATAATACCATGTTGTGGTGTATATAAGGTAAGTTATATATGATATGAGCAAGGATTTCAGCAAATAAATATTTTCACACTTTAAAAAATATTTAAAAATTAAAATATAATTACATGATGTCCTCCCTTCAACCGTTTCATATCAGTTCCATCTACTCCCTCTTAAATTCATGGCCTCTTTTTCTTTAATTGCTTCATATATATACATACATGGGGTGCTGAGTCCCTTTAGTGACGCTTGTGTGCATACAATCTCAAGGCTGGCAGTTTCGTATTGGATAATCAATTAAAGGGCTCATCTCCCACTTTCAGCAATGCCTTTTAGTTAACCTGTGGTTCACTGTAGGCCCCGGGTCTTGTAAGCTTTCTCCCATTCGTATTAGCATGTCTGTTGGTATTTTCCTTCCTGGGGTCTCGATTAGGTAGCCAAATTGTTTAGGTGGTATACCTTCCCTGTCATTTTTAGGAGATGCAATCTTACAAGAGGTTTTCTTGTTCTTTGGCTCTTAAATTCTCTGCCCCTATTTTGTTATGTAACCTCAGCCTTAAGTACAGGAGTCATGCTGAAGATGTATCCAGTGGGGTTGGGCACCCCATCAACTAATAATTACTAGTTCACTGAAAGTGATCCTACCTCAACCAGCAACTATAGTATACATTGTTATACAAGTGGTCATGTTAATGTAGCAGTTTCACAGATCAGTAGAAGGTGGATAGAGAGGCAACAACTTTTTTGTTTCTTGAATACTCTTTTTAGAGAAAAGACAGAATCATATTCTCAAGGAAAACACAAACAAAAAAGGAGAATTTTTTTCAGGATGCCAAGGCTATGGAGGACTCAGCAAAGTCCATCTTCAACAACATCTCCCCTGAAATCTAATACTGATGGTAAAGTAACAGAACATAACCTGTGTAAAGGACATTCAGAGCATCTGGGAAATAATCTTGTTTGATTAAAACATGTATACAAAAGATAGACTGGAAAACTTTTTTTTTAATTGTTAATGCTTCTGCCCACACCATTAGGAATCATAAGTATTCTAAAAGTTTTGTGTAAAAAATAACAAGTTCTTGCATTCAAAATGTCATTACCTCCTTTTAAATCTCATCTCATTATAGCCTCAGGCTCAAACTCAAATGCTCAGGGCCCATCACCTACATCAGTCTAGATCTGAGGAGTCCTTGAGAGTTAAGTTTGGTGTAGCCCTTGACTCTGCTTTCTCTTAGTCTGAAAAGTTTTGAATGACAAGACTCATTACCTGTTCTACATCCAAACTTTAATGGTGACACAGAGCTACACCAGATATGATAAATACTCTCATTTGGAAAGGAGAACTTGAACAAAATACAATATATGCTCAAGCCTACTAGACATTTGTCATCCTTTGGGAGAAATTTCCTCATGTCTATTGACTTCACTATGGAGTTCTTGATTTTGGAGCCTGTAGGCATCTTTTTATGTTGTGGTATTCAACTGAGTAGACCACCTCAGAGTTTTGTAGTTATCTGTTGTTACTCCAACAACTGAACAGAGAAAACAATCATATTCATATATACTTATCAATGTTGTAGGAGTAAATTTGTCTCCTCTAGGACAGTTGGTAGGGGCTTCATAATCTAAATCCCTGAAAATCCTGCTGTGGCCATGGCTATATCCTGCTCAAATCAAAATCACCTAAAGGCTCACACAAGTAAGAGTCAAACAGTGGCGTCTGGTTCCTTGCCCCATGTGTATGCAGCTCCTACAACTTATCTATACTTCTTTGGATGTGCATTTTTGCATTTAATTTTTAACTTAACTTTTCTTTTGAGTAGCCTCTGCTGTAATTCTGGATGTTTGACAGACTGAGACAGAAACACTACAGGATTGAAGCTGGTCTGGGCAAGGTAGCTGTAGCTGTTATGAAAAAAAACAAAAAACAAAAAAACACAATGGTAATTTGTAAAAAGTATCTATCACCTTGCAGTTAGATTTGAAAACTTGTAACACATAGTTATTGCCATTGTGATTAAAATATTTGATATTCAAGGTCTCATTCTCTAAAGGCTACAATTGTTTTGAAATAATTTAATATTCCTTATTTCTTATGATGGAAACTCAAAAAAGAAAATTACTTGAATATGGTATGCCCATTAAATTTATACATAAATAAATATGTGTATACATGATTGGCCATAATGTAAACAGTAACATTTATGTACCATGTTCACAAATGACTTTAAAATATGTTTTAAATTGAAATAGAATTATATCAGTTCCCCCTAGATCCAGCCTCTCCATGGACCTTCTCTTCAACCACTCCCCTATCTGCCCCCACTCTCAAGTTGATATGCTTTTGTTGTTGTTGTTGTTGAATGACCAGCCCTGAAACCATATACACACAAACAACAAGACAGACTGAGTGGGTTGTTTTAATATATTTATGCACACACAAACACACATGTACTCATACACCCAGAGGGAGAGAGAAAGAGAAAGAGAGAGAGGGAGATAAACAGAGACAGAACATGAATCTAGAATAGACTCAGATAACCAATACTAACAAAGAAACTCAACAGTACTAAAGACTCTATTGATAATAAAGAATAATATGGAAATATTATGAATAATTTTATATCCGTAATTTCAAAAAACATGATGAAATGATTATTTCTACAGCAGATAGAACTCTCTGATGCTCATTCAAAAGTGTAAGTGTACTGGATTAAAAATTGCTAAATTGAAGCTCTCTATTACAAAACAAATCCAGTTGGATTTCTTTGCCAAATTTTACTAAATATGTAGGCATATGGTAATGTCAGCTACATGAAAAAGACTAAGAAATAAAACAGGAACATTTCCCAACTCATTTTATAAAGTTGTCATTATTGTAACACCAAAGAAATGAAAGGACAGACATTGTAGCTTAAAACTGCTGACCAATGTCATTCTACTGTATAGAAGATATCCTTAATTATGTATTCACAGATCTAATCCAGTAATGTATTAAAAGACCAGCATATCACATCAAAGTAGTAAGTAGTTGCAGTTATCCAAGGCATGCAAGGTTGATTAAATGTAGCAGGAAATTTAATTCACCAAAGTAACAGACTAAAAAATAAATGAAACACAATTATCTCATTACATGCAGAAAGAGTTTGATAAAATCCACCATCCCCTTGTGATAATAATGAAAAGTCTTACAGTGTAGTGAGAATGAAGAAGAATCGTAATCTCATAAGGGATCTCTCAAAAATAAGCTTTTGGTAGCCTTTTAGATAAAGGTTTAAAACTATGTCACTTGCTTTCCTGTTAAGATTAGGAGCAGAGAAAGAATGGCACTCAAATACAGCTTTTTAGCATCAGTTACACATATGCAGAAAGCCTCTGATCATTTCGTCTGCATATTTTGTAAATCTCAAGTCTCTAGCAGGTTTTTTTTTCAAGAAAATTGGGAATATTAATTACATTTTCATTTAAAAATGGCTTACGTTGACCACACAGCACAAATCCACAGAGCCTCTAGTTCAGTTACAGATTTAAAGGTACATGAATGACAGGGGTTCAAAGATTTCTGAATGTAATTCACTATTTTCAAAGAGTTGATCTTCTATAGGTATGGAAAGTATCTGCAGACACAGCCCATAGTGGTTCTTTAATGAATTTAGGATTTTAAGGCACATAGAGAGAACTTTTGTTTTCTTGTGTCCTAAGCAACACAACTATCACTTCAACTATAAATGTGTAAGTTATTTTTCCCAGTGTTTTCACTGTTAGGTATTATCTAAGAATGATCCACAGCCTACAGGAAGATGCCATGTGCATTGTATATAAACACTGTGCCATTTTATATAAGAAACATGAGTGTCACAGATCCAATTTTTTAAAATAAAAATTGGAGCTATTGCACTGTGCCTAAACATGCCTTTACAGGAGTATCATCCTTATGAAAATAATGATCAATGAATTACAGGACAAATAACCATACTACAACCATCAGGCTCCCTAACTGTACCCTCCTCCATTTGGCTTCTTCTGATTCCTGCTGCATTTAATATTCCAAGCCCAGATCAAACATTATATTCACAATGTATTATCCTCTCCAGAAGCTTTGTAGCAAAGCTCTCTGTGACTAGATGCTTAGTTTCCCCTGAGTGGGTCTCACTTGCTCAGGTGTCTCTCTTTGCTTTTCTTGGTCTATAGCCCCAACTTATCAGTATTTTCCTTGACAGATCACACTGTTTGCTGCTATAACTTATCTGTCCATGTGTCCATAAAATCACATGTTCTGAGTCTTCCTTTTGAAATGTATCTTTTTTTATGATGAAATAAAACTGTTTGGGATTTCATTTATTCTGAGAGTAGCAGATCTAAATTTGTTTTGTGTCCTTGGTAATTCATAACATTCTTACTGACAGTGTACATCCAGTTAATGCTTTATATCTTAATTTAAGATGAAGGCAAACAGGAATAGCCATTTCTAAACAACACTGTAAGGCAACATCACCAGTGAATTGAGTTAATTTCAGCCTGGCTTACAATGTCTTATGCAAACTTTTCAGTCCTAAAAATATTCACATAATGGCAAAACATAAACTTAGAAAGGCAGCATGAACAGTTCATTAAGCTGTGATGAATGTTGTGAAATGACCCACTGAAGAAATCAACAGGCAGAATTTACTAAAATGAACATTCACTGGCTGCGTGGTATAATGTGCTCGTTAAAAGTGCAAAGGAAGCAGGGCATAGCAGCATTGACCTTGGTCTTACACTTGGGAGGTGAAGATAGGGGGGTCAGAAGTTCAAGTTCATCTCAGTCACATAGGGAAAAAGAGATTAGCTCGGAACACATAAGACCCTTGTTTCAGAAAGAAAAATCCTAAAATTGAAACTGTGAAGATAATTTTAAGAATAAGGTCATTACTTATATAAATTTACACATATTAAAATTGTATTTACCATTATTGATTGCATAAGTAAATGTTCCAATTGAATTAAAAATAGAACCACAAGCCTAGGTACACAATTAAACATTTAGTAAAGAAAAGAAATTGTACCAAAGATGTAAAAGTGATGGATAACAGTAAGAAGACGATTAGCAGTGTCTGTTTCTATGAACAAGCAGCATGATCACATGTTTTTCACCGCTGACTAAGCTATTTGTCTGTGGCCAAGAAAACTGACAGATGGAAACGACCTAGACTCCATGCCATTGAGAGCAGATGGTGTGAGGTCGGCAGTGTGCACTTTGTTTACTTTCTTGATAACCTGTGTATGTGGTACCATTTAGACAACACTATATTTGTCACCACAGAGATTCTTATTGTGGGTAAACAGTATACATTTCTTCCTAAAGGGTCATGCTCTCATACATTCCAGAACAAGCAGTTCATGGACAGTCAGAGGAAGCTATTGGAATATTTCATGTAAAATAAAATTTTGATACTTGTTTGGGAAAAATTCTAAAATCTTACATAATTAATTTTGAAATATTAGTAGTATGAAGTCAAATTTTATCACATTCCAATTGTCTCCTTAGATGTACTCAAGAAAAAGGTGATTATTGTTACATATTGTCCTACCATCTGAGTTTTGACATTGTTGCCTGTACATGGACTGAACGTTTGCAATCCATATGGACAGGTGGCTGTTCCCATCTTAGCAGTGATTAGCCTGGACTTAAACACAGTTAAAACATTGTTAAAAATAACGAGGAAAAAGGGACAAATAAAGATGGAAATGGGAAGCTAAGAGAGACACCAGGATGGTCAGCTGGGAAGGTCTTAAAGTCACCAACACTCAAACTTTACACAAATCTAGCTAGACCAACTGAAAGGGTATATAGGTTTAACTAGCACTGGTACCCACGGCAGACATGGTTTGGCTGGCAGCAGAAGAGGACAGGAGAAGCCAGGCCTGGCAGACAGGAAACAGAGAGACGGGGAAAGAGAGAGAGGCGGGGAAAGAGAGAGAGAGAGAGAGAGAGAGAGAGAGAGAGAGAGA
>CABHPP010141917.1:14886-36909 GCA_902168425.1 Peromyscus attwateri | reverse complement strand
ACTAATTTTGTTTTTGAACCAGGGTCTTATGTGGCCCACTCTGCCCAGCTTAGGAATACCTTCAGCTCCTGATCCTCTGGCTTGAACCTTTATAGTGCTGGCATCACAGGTGTGCATCATGAGGCACAGTACATGTGGTGCTGGGAACTGTACCTAAGCACTCTCCCAACTGAGCTGCATCTCTAGTCCCCACAACAATAAATCATAATTAATCAAATCGTATAGAGTATAACTATGACACAAGAAAGCTAAAAAAAATCCAAAATCACAAACGCTGGGAAACTAAGTCTCATGTTTAAGTGCCCTACACATCAAAGAAGAAATTATGAGGGAAATGAAGATATTTTTACTGAAGATAAGATACAGTGTTTCAACATTTTGTGAGATAGTGAAAACAACACATGGTGAGACTTTTGTTGCTTCAAACTTGTCTAAATTCTAATTCGCCCACTGAGCTTCCGTCTTAAGATGGGAAAAGAGGCACATATTAAATACATGTAAGTAGAAAGAATGGTTCAAGATAGACCTGTAATCTGAACCTTCAAGAGGCTGAGGAGTACAGGGCAGCAGAAGTTGCAGACCCAAGGGGAGTGTGCTGCTCCCAGCTTTGACCAGGAAGATCACCGTGCAGTGAGGGACCAGTGCAGAGATTCATGGTCTGGTGGTGAGAATAAATAACCAGGTGTTCAGCTGTGGCCCATCATCTGTATTAAGCTCCACCACCCAAGGCTCGGGAATTTTTCAGAATGGCAGGTGTAAAGAATGTAAGAGCTGGCAAACGGGGAGGAGAGCTGTAAAATGTTGACTTCTGGCTATGACATGACTTTTGAACGGTCAAGTCACAGCAGTCGTGGTCACCGATGTAAACTTGCACAAGATCGCACCAGTCAAAATCCCAACATGGATGAGGGGAACCCTTGGAGACCCTACTCTACATGAGGAGTTATTGGGGGTGATGGCTGCCAAGGGAAGGACAGTTACTCTTCTTTAGGGATGTGGCTGGTATTAGTTAGACCATGACCCTTTGGATAGTGTCACATCCATGTGCATATGGACAGCACTAATTGGACTCAGTGGGTTATTAATAACAAAAAAGAAGACATGTAGCTGGGAGGGAGGGAGGAGAGACTAGGGAGAGTTGGAAGGAGGTAGTGGTGAATGAATATGATCAATGTGCATTGTACAAATGTATGGAACTTAAAAATAATAAAAAAATATACTATTTTTAAGAGACCAAGACCAGGGCGTTGCATTTTAGAACCAGCACAAGCTGTACAAGATTGACAGGCAAGGCAGAGAAGAGGGGATCAAATAATAGATAAACTCAGTGAAACAGAAAACAAATTATAGAGAACCAATAAAATCAAAAGCTTTTCCTTTGAAAATAATCAAGAAAATTGATGAACATCTAGTCATTATCTATAAGAAACCTACAATGAAAGTTTTTAATTACCCTGATCCTAATTATCCTGATCTCACCAGATCCATAAGCCAAGAGCAACATGCACTGGAAAGAGGTACAACTCCTATTCACAGATAACTTTAAATGCTGCACAGAAAAGCCTAGATAATCCAAAAGTAATAAGATAAGCAATAGGCTGCCAAGACAGAATGAATCAGCAAAGTCATGAGAATTCAACCTGCAAGAACAAAAATTATTTTTAAATATTTAATAAAAAATTTTATTTTGTATTTAAGCATCAATTGGGATATGAAGTTCTTAAAATGCTATTTTAATGGCATCAAGAGTTTAAAACATGCAATAAAAACACAACAAAAACCTCAGTCAATTGTTGACAGTTGTTGAAAAATTGTTAGTTAGAGTGTATGTGTGAATTGAAAGATTCAATATTTTTTAGACCAATTCTCCCCAAATGTAACCACATATTCAATGCCATCTGAATTACAACAGCAGCAATCTTTTTAAAGAAACACGTTTGTTTTGAAAATTGTAAAGGAAAGGAAATTGCAGTAGCAAATTTTTGTGGAAAATGGAAACAGAAGGAAACCAAGTGCCTGGGTTCAGAGCTTCCACACGTGCAGGGCTCTGCTGTAGTGGCCTGGGGACAGACACACCTGTCTGGGGTCACTTTCAACATGGACCCTGAGATCATTTGATGCTTTTCAGCAAATTGGAATGGAAAACTGGGTGTCTATCTGCAAAATACATATTTCCATCTGCCCTGCGTACGGAATACACAGTGCAGACATGAACTAGGACATAGACCTCAACATAAACATTAAAACTGTGTAAAATTGACTAAGGGGACATCTATATCACACCCACCCTCCAGGCTCTGGGACCATCACAAAGGACACACAAATAGATTGTAAGAGCCAGAGGTCAGGTAGGACCAGGGCAAACAGTGTCTTTGGTATGTGACGGGACTGCTGCACTCATGAGCCCACAGTGGGTGTGGCTGCCCACACGTGATCCAGGCAATCTGCATTCTAGTACGGCATCCGAAGGGGCTCAGCAGCCCGCAGCCCTATCTGAGGTACTATGCACAGCTGATGCCACCCCCCTTCTCCAATCAAATTAAGACAAAACAAAAATGAAACAAAAACTCACAAAAAAGAACATGCAGTTTGTTTGTATTGGCCAGCTACTCCTGGGCATGGGGGCTGCCTCTGGAGTGTGGTTGATACACCCAGCGATGCTCTATTGGGGGAAAACAGATTTTCCCTTCGCCAGTGGGGATCAATTGCAAATTGCTTCTTGGTTAAGGCTGGGACCCGCTCAATGCTGGAATCTCATCTGGCTTGAACCTGTTCAGGTATGCCTCCAGTCTCTGTGAGTCTGTTGTGTCTAAAAGATACTGTTTCCTTGGAGTTGTTCATCCCCTCTGGCTCTTACAATCTTTCTGCCTCCTCTTCTACATAGAACCTTGAACTTTGAGGGGAGGTGTTTGATGAAGACACCCCATTTAGGACTAGGTGCTGCCAAGCTTCTCAGTACCTGCATATTGTCCAGTTGTGGGGCATGTCCACTGCAAGAAGACGCTTCTCTGATGAAGGGTGAGCTCTGCAATGATCTCTCAGTGTAGCAGTTGCTCTAGTTCACAGCTCCCTTATTTCTAAGAAACTTCATGGGACACATTTCTAATTAATGGCACAGAGTCCCAGAACCACAGGAAATACACCTTTTTACGTAATAACTATTCTCTCTAAAATGACTCTAGAATGACTTCAGGTTTTCAATTCCATTAAAACAGTGGTTCTCAACCTATGGGTTGCAACCCCTCTGGGGTTGAATGACCCTTTCACAGGGGTCACCTAAGGCCATAGGAAAACACGGATATTTACATTATTGTTCATAACAGTAGCAAAATTACAGTTATGAAGTAGCAACAAAAATAATTTTATGTTTTGGGGTCAGCACAACATGAGGAATTGTAAAGGGTCACAGCACTAGGAAGGCTGAGAGCCACTGCCTTAGAAGGCAGGCTTCTCCAAAAGGTCTGCGTCCTTGAGCATGAGAGGAATGGGATGGGCAGATGCATTGTGGACTGTCCCTACAGGAGGAGGCTACCACACACAGCATAAGTAAATCTCCGAACTGTAGTGACTGATGGTGCCAACACAAAATGGGATTGATTGTTTATAGCATAATCAGCTACTACAAGGCAATGATGATCTCACCAGTGATTTTTCCAGAAATTTTACATGGTTGATGTTTATGTTTATGCCTATGACCCACTTCATGTCAATATCCTGTTATTGCATAGGCTGTGAAGTATATACTATGCAGTATAGTCCATAGTTCCCATGTGGACAGCCAGCTTTCCACCATAGGCAGCAAAGGGGAGGAGAGGTAGATGGACCTCTGTGAGTTCGAGGTCAGTCTGGTCTGGTCTACATAGTGAGTCTAAAGCCAGCCAGAGCTGTGCAGTGAGATGCTGTCTCACCAGTCAAAACAAACAAAACAAAACAAAAAGCACTCTGTGTGGCTTGAGTTTTCCTGCCTGGCCCACTGTCAGGATAAATCTCTTTCACCTGCCAGTCCCACAGCCGCTCAGACCCAACCAAGTAAACACAGAGACTTACATTGCTTACAAACTGTATGGCCGTGGCAGGCTTCTTGCTAAATGTCCTTATATCTTAAATTAATCCATTTCTATAAACCTATACCTTGCCACATGGCTCGTGGCTTACTGGCATCTTTACATGCTGCTTGTCCTGGTGATGGCTGACAGGCAGTGACTCCTTCTGCCTTCCTGCTCTTTTAATTCTCTCTGTTAGTCCCGCCTATACTTCCTGTCTAGCCACTGGCCAATCAGTGTTTTATTAGCAACACAGTTTTATTGCCATACAGAACATCCCACAGCAACTCTGTCTTACTGAAGTTTCATGAGTTTATGCCATGTGTTTATATACACATGAATCTTTAGAAAAGAAAACCCAATTCATAGAGACAGAGTCTATCTGTTGTCTAGGGCTGCTCATGTGGGGTTCTCACATGGGGTTTGTGGCAGAGATCACAAGGGGGTGTTGTGAGGTAATGAAAATGTGTATTTCACATTTGTTTGTTTATGTGTGTGTGTGGAGGTCAGAGGACAACTTGCAGGAATCACGTCTCCTTCTAGCTTTTGGATACCAGGGATCAAACTCAGTTATCAGTACCTTACCCACTGAGCTATGTCTCAGGCCCTGAAAATGTACATCTTGATTGTGGTAGTGACTATCTAAGTGTGTATGTCAGTCAAAATCTTTTCACCTAAATGAGGTAACATGATTTCTATAATTACATTTAGACACTAACTGGGAGATTCTTCAAGTCAGAGCAGAAAACTGTTTGAAAGTTCAAGAAGGAAATGCTCTCTGAGGAAAAAGAACGTTTACCGAGTCATTAAAGTATGAGAAAGCATCATGACATGCACGAGAGGCATTGCTAATTAGTGTCACACAGCCCCAGAATCACATGCCATGTGTTTCTACATAATGACCATTCTCTTTAAAGTGTATTCATAAAGACATTATATTTCTAGCATTATTGGGTGAAGCCAACATTATCAAAGGGTCTCCCTATTTGAACATGAGGAGAAAAACATAGAATTTTCCAGAATGTCTTTCATTTTTTAAAAAACCAAGTTTAGGTAGAAAAATTCAAACTGTTAATAGTTATTATCCACTATGACCAAGGCCACATTAGCTTCTGGATGTAGAAAATACTTAGGGAACATATTCCATGACAGCAAAAGTTCCTGCCGTCCTCGGCACACAGGCACAGGCTCAAGACATGAGACATCCCTGGCCTATGAACATGGTGCCACTCGAATATCTGCAACCTGGAGAAACCTCTAATGGGAATGAGAACATTTTAAGAACCAGTCCACTCCCCAGGGCTGCTGGGGCTTCCAGGAGAACTGGCTGCTGGAAGTTCACACAAGCCATCTTCAGCATTTGGAACTGATGCAAAAATATATAGGAGGGACTGTTGCTAGGGACAACAGGAGAAGAAAGTGCTCAGCCTTGATGGCAACCAGGACACAAATTTAAAACCTCTGTTTCTTTGGTTGCTTTCTCCAGTTGGTATCAGAAAATAAGAGACTAATTCCAAACACTGGCAGGAAGAGTAGAAAATGTGACCTTTGCACTTGCAGTAAAAAGTTAGATGATAGTTTGAGGAAGAAACTTGGAAATGTGAAAATAGATCCTGATCTTTTATAAGGAGATCAGACATGTTCAGAAGGAAAAAACAAAAAATAGAGGCTTTCACTATTGATAATGGTTAAACAATGCAATAATATGTCTAGTGTCATTTAAATGGCTAAAAATTAAGAGACCACCAGATATCCCAAGTGCGGAAGCGCGGGGACCGTGGTACAGAGTGTGCTGTGAATGCACGTCAGTCCTAGGGGCGTGCATTCCTGCCAAGAGGGCAAGTGGACTACAAAATGAAATCACAAAGTGCTCACAATTGTGTTCATGAGCAAAGGCCAGGAGAAGAGAAAATAAATAAGCTATTAGATTTTCCGTGTTATGGGAGGTTAAAAACAGACCTAAACAAAGTACTAGAAGCTGCAGAAGAAACTGCACTCTCATTGTGGAGAAACTGGTCATAAAGAGACAATCAGAAGTTTGTCAGAGTTGGGACAAGGCCCTGCTGTGGAGCACAAAGACCTGAGTTTGGATCCCCCAGTGTTCATTTCAAAGCTTGGCATGGTCTCTGTTGTAGCAAGTCTTTCTCCGTCCCACCAGCCAGATACCAAATAAATGACACAGAGACTTCTTATTAATTATGAAAGCTTGGCCAGTAGCTTAGGCTTGTTTCTAACTAGCTCTTGTAACTTTAATTAACCCATTTCTGTTAATTTACGTGCTGCCACATGGCTCATGGCTTATTACCTCATCTCCTACATGTCATGCTTCCTCTGCATCTGCTTGGTGAGTTATCCTTCTTCTTCATGGCATTCTCTCTGCCCCAACAATCCTGCCTAGCTATTGACTGTTCAGCTTTTTTTATTAAACCAATCCAAGTGACACATCCTCACAGTATACAAAAAGATTATTCCACATTTTCCCCTTATTGTCTAAATAAAAAGGAAAGGTTTTAACTCTAACATAGTAAGACTATATCATAGTAAAACTATGAGCAAAACTACAACATAGTAAAACTAAGAACAATTATCAGGTATTATCTAAATAGAAAGGAAATGTATTAACTTTAACAAATGAAACCATATACAATAGGGACAATTATCAAGTAAGAATCATATTCACAATGTCCAGTCCATTTGTATTTGGTGAATTTAGAGAAAATACTCCCATTATCTATCCTCTCTTAATGAGTCCAAAGTTTTGTGTCTAATTTATCTTTTATAATAACTAAGGAAAACTATAACTGTAACAATCTAATCTTCAATTCCATCAAAGACCCCAGAAGAATATTATATTACCTGAGTAAGCAGGAAGTGCCATGCAAGCCACTTTCAAAACTATGAAATGACAGAGACATCTGGCTGACTAGACTGTCACCCCAAGATTCCTCTGCAATGTTGGGGCATCCATTTTCAGTCCACAGTCCTAGCATATCTGACAGACTTTTCTGTGAAACAGGAATTTTGAAGGACTGTCCTGCCTTATCTTGGCAAAGTTTAACAGTCTTTGTCCTTTGTGTCCTGCTTGTCCAGTTTGTACAGCATACTGTCAGCAGTTAAGACAAGAGCAGTTTTTTGCTCAAATGGCTATTTTTGCCACATTGAAAACAAACTCCATATGGAGTTTCTTCGATGCCCGTCATCTTCTCTGAAGTAAATTGGTGCTGCCAGGAGCAGACGTATCTCATTGTCATGAAAAGCCTATGTGTTAACAAAGCATTTTAAATGCCATATTCTGTAGGTCTTTGAAGTGTTTAAAGACCATATATCTATCTAAAATACATCTCTATTTGATCTTGAAAACACACTGAATGTGACTACTACAAGTTTGATTGTTATAGATGATTAACTACTTATCTGCATTTCTTTATTATCCTAATTAGTTTGTAACAATAACTTTCAAGGACTAGAATTTTACATTATATTGTTAGATGAGCTGCACATGTGTAACAGCTTAAACAAGAGTAGAAGCATATGCACAGTATGTTCTAACAAAAATGATCTTAAATTTGTATCAATATACAAAAATCCATGCCAATGTAAAATATTTGAGACTAGTGGTTATTCAAAAATAGACTCAACAATCTACCCTTTTATCTCATCATTTTTTATACTATATCCCCCCTTTTTCTCTTCAGAATGAGATCCCTGAATCTAATCTCCTTCGTTCAGTTTTTTCTGACCATGACTAATATCAATTTGTAACCAACAATGATAAATATTCATAGCCCACCAAATGACCCCAAACCACCCACCCCATCTCTTGGGGATGTGGACATTGTGTTCTCTAGACTGCATCCTATTGTCTGGGGGCTCTGGCATATTTGGGGGACCCTGAGAAAATTAGGATAATGGTCAAGTCCTGGCTACAATAGTCTGTGTGGTTGGACCATCTCAGCCAACATCCTTGAAGCGGTTCTGGATGCAGAACTCCTAGGAAACTGCAACAGAGGCACTCTGAGAGGCTGGATCACCTGGGCCACCCATTTTCATTGGTGTCTGGTCCCTTTGCTCTGAAAGCACATAAACTTTCAAAGGTAACATACATATCAGCACTAACGTAAGTATAGACTATGTAAGCCAGCCAAAAGATGATTTTTGTTTGTTTGTTTGTTTTATGTTTAAGCAGGTAAAATATACATCACCTGTCATGTAGGGTTTTTTAGGTTTATTTCTTTAAGTCTATAGCCAGGATTTTCAAGGGGTCTCCCCCAATCAAATTTGATCTCTTTCAGCTTTGAATGAATCCACAGCCTTTTGTTTTCTGTGGAAACAAAAGCATAACTTCTTCCACAATTTACACATTTTTTACTTCCATTTTGAAGTTAAGACGTTTTAAAAATATCTAGATTGGTTTATTTCAGCAATCCCTCTTTCAATCCCATGTCTCTCAGAAGCTGTCATTTGCTTATCAGTAATCAAAAAATTCCAATGTCCTGGAATAGCATATGGGATCCAGACTCCCCGTGTATTTTTAATCTTTACATGGCTTTTTCTTTTTTATTATTTATAAATGATTTCTATTTTTCTATGACTTTCTATACCCATTTTTTTTCTTTCTTAAGCCTATGCACATTTTTAAACACACTGTGACCTCTTTAGAGTTTTTCTGTCTGCAAAACTCAAACTGCTGCACACTTCGCTCATGGCGTGATGGCAGCTCAAATCTGCAGACATCAGCCAGGAGACTCATCTCTGTACTGTGGCCAAACTGAGGGACTCGGAAGCTGCTTTAGCTCCGCTTTTGTGTGTTTGGAACCTTTTTAAAACTTTCTCAGGTCTTATGTAGAAATACGTGCCCGGATGTTGGGCACCATATGTAGCAAGTCTCTCTCTGTCCCACCAGCCAGCTCCCAAATAAATGACATAGAGACTTCTTATTAATTATAAGAGCTTGGCCAAAAGCTTAGAATTGTTTCTGACTAGCTCTTGTAACTTAAATTAACCCATTTCTGTTAATTTACATGCTGCCACGTGGCTCATGGCTTGTTACCTCATCTCCTATGTGTCATGCTTCCTCTGCATCTGGTTGGTGACTCCTCCTTCTTCTTCCCAGCATTCTCTCTGCCCCCAAAATCTTGCCTAGCTATTGGCTATTCAGCTTTTTATTAAACTAATCAGAGTGACACATCTTCACAGTGTACAAAAAGATTATTCCACAACATTCTGTCTGTGATCATAGCACAAGGGGCTCAGAGGCAAGTATTTCCCTGCAGCTTGCTGATGAGAGACACCATGGGAAATGACTCAGGAAGACAGCCAACATCCCATGCACACATATATGCACATGCTTGTATACCTGTACTCACACACAGGTCATCAAAGTTGGTTAATTGAGTAGAAACATTGTTTTGGTTTCATTTAATAAGATTTAAGCTGCACAGTGTCATGTTTTGATATACATATGCATAGTGTAGTATCTTAGGGTTTCTATTGCTATGAAGAGACACCATGACCATGGCAACTCTTATAAAGGAAAACATTTAATTGGGGCTGGCTTCAGAGGTTTAGTCCATTATTGTCATGATGGGATATGGTGGCAAACAGATAGACATGGTGCTGAAAAAGGGCTGAGAGTTCTACATCTTGATCTGTAGGCAGCAAGAAGTGAACTGTATACCACACTGAGTGTAACTTGAGCATAGGAGACCTCAAAGCCTACCGCCACAGTGACACACTCCCTCCAACAAGGCCACACCTACTCCAACAACCTATACCTCCTAATAGTGCCACTCCCTATCGGGGCTATTTTCTTTCAAACCACCACATATAGTGATTACTACAGTAATCACACCACCATAGTTATCAACTTACATACAACTACTGGTTTTTGTGGTAAAGCTATCTAAAAATCTACCCTTTTCATTTTGCTGTGATATTATTAGCTATAGTTCTCATGCTAGTTAGATCTCTAGAGCCTCATAGACAGAGCCTTGAACTTGTGCCTCCACCTCCCCTTTGTGCACACACTCCCTGACTCCGGCGACGCTCACTTTACTCCCGATGTGTTTGTTGTCCAGATAGCTTTTCTTTGTTAGATCCCATGTGGAAATGAGATCGAGCAATATTTTTCTGTGCCTGACTTCGTGCTCTTAGGCTCATCCATGTCGCCCCAAATGGCATGATCTCCCTTTATAAAGCTAATTGATAGTCTATTGAATATCAAAAAGTTTTACCCATCACCATCCTTGCTTTGGCAGAAGCTGCCTGGACCACAGGGCACCAAGGCCACAGAAGGTGGTGACTTTCTGCCCTCGAGTATGGGTCCAGGAGGAAGATTGCCTAGTCATACGGTGACACTTTAACTTCTTTAGAAGCCAACACGTTGTTCTCCAGAGCAGCCGCACCGACCTGTGCTTCTGTCAATAGTGCACTCAGGCCCCTCCCCACATCCTGAACAATACTTGTTACCTCCTGTCCTTCTGATAACAGCCATGTGACCAGGTGTGAACTGGCAGCTCATTTAACTTTAATTTGCATTTCCTTGATGGTCGTGAGCACCTTTTCATACGGCTGCATGTTTCCTTTAGAGAAATGCCTACTCAGGATATTTCTCTTACGTCATATATAAAAATCAAATTAAAAAAAAAAATACTGGCTGAAGACCCAAACATAAGACCTTAATCCATAGACCTTCTAGGGAAACATGTAGAAGAAAAACATCTTGATGTTGTCCTTGGCAAGAGTTTTTGGATATTTTATCAAATGTGTGTGTGACAGCAGCAAAATTAAGTAAGTGTGGCGTCCTAGTCAGGGTCAGTGTTACTGTGATGAAACACTGGGACCCAAGCAACATGGGGAGGAAAGGGTTTATGTTGCTCACAGTTTCCTATAACAGTTCATCATCAAAAGCAGACAGGACAGGATCTCAAACAGGGCAGGAACCTGGAGGCAGGAGCTGATGCAGAGGCCATGGAGGGGTGCTGCTTATGGTTTGCTCCCTGTGGGTTGCTCAGCCTGCTTTCTTATAGAACCCAGAACCACCATCCCAGGGGTAGCCCTACCCATATTGGGCTGGGTCCTCCCCACTCATCACTAATTAAGAAAATGCTCTCCAGGCTTGTCTACAGCCCAGTCTTATGGAGGTATTGTAGCTAGAGTTTTCCTGCCTGGCCCATAGTCAGGACAAATCTCTGTCACCCGCCAGTCCCACAGCCACTCAGACCCAACCAAGTAAACACACAGAGACTTATATTGCTTACAAACTGTATGGCCGTGGCAGGCTTCTTGCTAACTGTTCTTATATCTTAAATTAATCCATTTCTACAAATCTATACCTTGCTACATGGCTCGTGGCTTACTGGCATCTTCACATGCTGCTTGTCATGGCGGTGGCTGGCAGTGACTCCCCCCCCCCCCTTCCTGTTCTCTCAATTCTCCTCTCTGTTAGTCCCGCCTATACTTCCTGCCTGGCTACTGGCCAATCAGTGTTTTATTTATTGACCAATCAGAGCAACACATTTGACATACAGACCATCCCACAGCAAGGTATCTTCTTAATTGAGGCTCCCTTCTCTCAGATGATTCTAGCTTGTATCAAGTTGACATGAAACTAGCCAGCACATGTGGGTGGGTTTATCACCTTGAAAGAAACTTCCACACAACAAAGGAAATGGTCAACAAAGCGAAATGACTGTCCCTGGATTGGGAGAAAATATTCATGAACTATGTAACACATACAGAGAACTCACACAAAATAAGAGGAGAAAAAAAAAAACTCAGAACACCAAGAACACACTCAGTCTAGTGGGAAATTTAAACTGCCAATCATATATATGAAAGTCAGTCGGAAGCAGAGTGCTCATGACTTTCAAAGTCCTGGGTTGGGGTGTTCCTTTCTCACTAAACAGTGCAGTATCAGAAACATCAAGTAACCTATGCATGCAAGAAGAATATGGGTAAGGCTCTGAACTCCCTCCTCAGCACAAGCCTGAGAATTCTAGGAGACAGCACAAAAGGGCCTCTTTGGTGAGCTGAGCCCCGGCTAGGATCATTCAGCCCCCCTTTCAACCAGGTGTCTACACACTGATTTCCTAAGGACCTTGAACTTAAAATACAGCCAGTTAAACATTCTGAAGCTTTAGATTGACTGTCTGGGGATAAAGATTCAAAATCATAAGCTCAGATCTATGTAATCACCCACAGGACATCGGAACTTTTGTACGTGATTCGTAAGGTAAAGATAAAGAATCCTGAACAAAGCTGCCTCCGTTTTGCTTGACAAAGAACCTTGGGAGGCATGAGAGACCATTTTTTTAAAACCCAACTTTCCTCTGAGGTGGAACCCCAGCAGGTAGTGAACAGGAGGGAGACCATGGCAAAGCTCCTGTAGAGGAGAAGAGTCCTTCTCAGACCTCTCCAGGAATAGCCAGGCAAGGATAGCTACTGAGCAGGTGTGGAGAAGGTCATGGTCACCTGTACACTCTCAGCAGACTGGAAGCTTACTGGAGATGGAAGGGGCCTGGCAGCCCATAGGCTCCGGCCACAATTCCATATCACTTTCTTCCTAAAACCTCTCACTGTGCCTTGCTACCTAATGGTGGGGTTCTTCAAGCTGACCTCCAGTCTCAAGACAGCCCTCACCACCTCCAAAAGAATTGCCTTGGCTTGATTTTATAACCGATTGTCTTGTCAGCTGGCAAGTGGGGTTTCTTTCTCCTGAAACAAAACTAATGATTTCTGATTTGGTTGCCAGATATCTTTGGATCTTCTAAATTCATTTATTTAGCAAACATTGATATCACACTCCATTTATGCCAAGTACTATTCTCAGCACTACACAAATGTTACTGATTTCATCCAACATGCTGTTGCTTCTGAGTGACAGTGACAGCCCCACAAGGAGACTACGGCATTTGTCAGTGCCTTTACTGCAAACAGGAAACAGCCCCATCTGCCCCCCTCCAGCTGGCGGGGGTACCCCACACTGTGCACTCGGGGCTTTGTCCTGTTGGGATGTAAATGGCTTCTATCTCATCCCCAGGGAGTCAGCCCATTATTAACGTTTTCCTTCACGGGAATTGATCCCACTTCAGGCACTGAGGGGCACTGGCCACCCTCCTCCTTCACCCCACCCCACCCCCACCCAGCCATCCCCCCCTTTCCAAAGGCCTGCCTGGCAAGCACATCATCTGACAGATCTCGGTGATGTGGACGTCTAGTTTTCAAAAATCTTCAATCAAATTTCTGTCCCTCGAGCCCTCTTTTTCTCCTCGTTCTGTCTTATTGGTTAACACCTTTCTAGTAATCAGGTGTCCAGAACTGTATCACTTTATCACTTTGCAGACTTGGCTTCCAGGTGCTGTTTACTCTGACTCTGGGGCTCTGGAGACCTTCTGCTTTCGTGGGCATCTGTTTCCAATCATTTATCTCCAGGTTCGTCACTCCTTCCTGCCTTAACCCTGACTTACTTTCTCCCGTAAATTTCCACACGTCCCAGGTTTTGTCTCCGCATCCACCTGGAATGCACACCCACATTTGTAGGTTTATAATGACCTGGAATTCTTAATTCTCCAAAATCAGTTTGAGGCATGAAGAAATGGATAACATTTACTGAGCACTTCCCGTGGCCCAGGCACCACACTAAGCATGTTCACACATGATCTTATAGTAAATCATGATCTGTAGCTGCCGTTTCTACCTGCTTTCTACATATAAAGAGAGCTACAGTTTAAAAAAATAAACTTGCCTAGTTGGGTGTGGTGGAACTCATCCCAGGAGGAGTTCACGGTCACCCTCAGCTACATAGGTCTCATCCTCAATGAGACAAGACTAGTCTAAAAGACAGCTATCAAAAAAGAAAACAAACAAACAAACAAACAAAAAACCCATAAAGATACTAAGTAGGCAGACTACAATTTGAACCCAAATTCTGAGATTAACCATTAAACTGTATGGCATTTAATACATACCATATGTAAAAATACTGTATTTCATTTTTATTGCTGTTTAGAATAACAAAATGGGATGAACCAGAATTTCAAGTTAGTTTCATCTTTCAAAGGTACAGGAGAGATTAAAACCGGACTCCTTCACAGACACATCAAAAATAAACCAGTTAAAAATGAAGGAATATCAGAGATTAACCAGTTCGAATATCTCGTTTGAAAGGTGAGGGCCCTGGAGCACAGATAAAGAATGATTCACTGAACATGGTGGAATCCGGAGGCTCTTTCCACCCACGATTCTGCCTTTGTGTTGAAGTGTGGCTTCCTGGGAGCTACCTCTGGGCTGCTGTGTCTCTCTCCAAAGCCATAAGGCTAGGCCCACAGTGCAGCATCTAGGGTGCAAATGAGCCCTGCATTTCTCCTTCTGGGTGTTACTGCTACTGTCATCTGTCTGTCCATCTGTCCGTTGTTATTGAGGAATAGGCCAGAGCCTTGCCTTGTGCCCTGCTTGGCATGGAGAGCAGAGCCGCTGCTTTCTCTCTGGTGATTAGCAGCACAGTCCTACCCGGCTTCTCCTGTTCCCTCTGTTGAGCGCCTCCTCCCTAGTTATCTCAAACCAGCGATTCTCACAGGGCCAGGTCATTTTCTACACTGTCCCAGAGGCCCTGGAGAACCACCCCAGGCCAAAACGATCTCTTCCCTCCTCTGAAAGGTTTCCCTCGTCACTCATTTACCACTTATCATATGCTGCCCTGAATCATCTGCTTGGTGCCTTTTGTCTAAGAGCCTGGCTTGCCTTGAGGGCAGAGATCATATCTTATTCATCATTGTATCCACCACATTGCCTAGCCTAAGGCCCACAACAAAATAGGTGTTCTATAAATGTTGATTGATTTATTGTACGTGGGAATGAAAATGACTTCCTTGCTTCTGTGGAGACCCAAGCAAAGAAAGTAACTTTTCTGAGACCCATGAAATAATTGGGAATACACATTTTAGAGGACTCAAAAGAAAAGTAATCAGAAGTGCTTGGACTTATCTGAACACGATTGTGTCTGTGGGTAGTTAATATGTGAACATGATTTTGTGTCTGTGGGTAGTTAATGCACTGAGGTGAACACGATTGTGTCTGTGGGTAGTTAGTGTACTGAGGTGAACATGATTGTGTCTGTGGGTAGTTAGTGCACTGAGGTGAACATGGTTGTGTCTGTGGGTAGTTAATATGTGAACATGATTGTGTCTGTGGGTAGTTAGTGCACTGAGGTGAACACGATTGTGTCTGTGGGTAGTGAAGAGAGGCCGACACTGCTCAAGTTGATATATTAAGCAGACAGGACAATGAATGAGTCCTCCACAGACTCAGAGAGTTAAAGAGATTTTTTAAAACCAGTTCTATATATAGGTATTCTTCGACAATTAGACAGGTTGATCACCACCAGATTATGAAAAATAGGAAAACCTGAACATCGCAACCCTGAGACTCTCAGTTGGTAATACTCTGAAAATTCTGTAGAGCTGTGTGGACCCAGCTTCCTGACCTTCCTTGTGGTAACATCTTAGATTGTGAGGAGCCAAAGCTTTAGTTTTACTTGTAAGAAGGGCTATCAGAAACTCCCCAGAACAGACCTTTAATTAGGAAGAAAATAATTTTTATTGTTTATTTTTATCTTCCCACAACTGATGAAATGCTTTGGACTATCTTTTTCCAATATCATCCCCACACCCTCTGTCAGCAATGATCTTGTAGGCTGGCGCTGCTTTGGTCAATACTCTCCACTATGTATTTTTGTTAGCATCTATTGAATGAACGGGACCTTGCCATTGTCTATGTTCTACAAGAAGAAATCCAATGCCAGAAGAGATCAGAGAAGCAGCTCACCTGGGACTTCAATCATGGAGGAAACTCAGAAAGATTGTGTAACTTGTCCACACACACACACATTTTCAACAGTCAGTAAAGCAAATACTTTTATCACAGAGGAGGTTCATTGTCAACTGACAGTTACCCCAATTAACAATAAATTTTAAAGAAGTTTTAAAAATTATTCTCTAGTAGAATTACCTACTGCTCTCTGGGGGCAGAATGCAGAAATTACCTCAATTCATGGACTGAAACTTACTAAGAAACACAGACATCAAGGGTGTGATTGGAGGTGTGTGATGACTATACCTGTGGAAGTCAAAAGGCCAACCATGCAGTCTTGTTAGCTTGTCCTCGGCTTTCCCTGTCCTGGTCCCTGTGGCCCTTCCCTCTCACTGTGGCTTCTTGCCGCTCTTTCAAATGTTCTGCTTCACTAACATCTTCCTTCTGCCAGAGTGGAGTTACCTGTCCACTTCCATAGTGTGGGTGAGGTTCAGTCTGTTGACTGAGGCAGACCTGTGGTGATATTGTGTTCCCCAATGTATTGACCACCCTAATAAACTTATCTGGGGTCAGAGAACAGAACAGTCACTAAACAGACATAGAGGCCAGAAAACGGTGGCACAGGCCTTTAATCCCTGCACTTGAGATCTCGTGTCTTTGTTTGGGAAGGACACACGTCCTTAATCCCAGAAAGTGATGGCAGAAAGGTATACAAGGCTGAAGACCAGAAACTAGAGTCCTTTTTAGCTTTTAGGCTTTTAGCAGCAGTTCAGCTGAGATCCATTCGGGTGTGTGTGTGTGTGTGTGTGTGTGTGTGTGTGTGTGTGTGTGTACCAGAAGTCAACATCAGATCTCTTCCTCAATCGCTCTCCACTTTACTTTCTGAGTCTGGATCCCTCACTGAGCCTGGAACTCACTGTTTTGACTAGACTAGCTGGCCAGTGAGCCACAAGGATCCTCCTGTCTCTGCCTCCCAAGGCTGAGGTAATGGGTGTGTGCATCTATGCTGGGCTTTTTTACCTGCATTCTGGAGATCCAGATCCACTGAGCCATCTCCTCAGCTCAAAGATTATTACTTTTGATAAACACATCAACTAATCAAGAGTGGAATATTTCCTGAAGTAGAAACTGTGTGTGGGTCTCTAGTATCCAAGGATGCATGTTAAATCTTTAATTGTCTCTAATTAAAGATTGTTTAAAATTTAACTTTCACAATTATCCCAATGTTTTAAAAATCCTATTGATCATTCTCATGAGGCTTATTCTACATTATAAGTTTTTACTTCTAGAAATATTTCAAAGAGTATTTTCAGTTTGGGAGAGCTCATTATAAGAACCCCAGGCATTAATTCTCATGCGGTAAGCTCACCTCTATTGATGGGTGTTTGAAAAAGGGAAAATCTTTGTTTTACTGAGCAGAATAATGCTCCTTTATAGTACACCAAAGAATATTTAAGTTTGTAGTTACAGAACATTTTCAAGACACAGTTATTTTACAAAGTAAAGTACATGTATTTATCAGCCTGCTTCTTCCTATGCTCAGGCTGAAGTATTAAATACAGTAATGCATCTGCTCTGATCCTGAATCATTTCAAAAGGAAAACAATCAGCGCAGAGCCAGCAGTCAGCATTACCCTGCCCCAAACTCTCTCACCTTTTCTTTTCTTTCAATGACAGATGTTGTGTCATTCCCAAGGACTCGACGGCAAGTGGAGGGACTGCAGACATCCTCAAGGCTGTAGTAGCCCCGTCCCGCAGGTCACACTGCTGCTGCACTCGCAGCATGCCAGCAAACACATCACAGCGGGCAGCCAACACAAGGGCCTTTTAGACTGTGGTTCATAGACAACCGGCAGAGAGCGCTGTCCTGGTGTGGTCACTTGGCAATGTCACTAGATACTTCCACACCCGTGCTATCAACTTAGCCTTCAGAGAGAAACACAAGCAGATCTTCCTGGGTGGTGTGGAGCACAGGACCCAGTTTGGGCACTACTTGGCAGGGAACCTAGCATCAGGTACTGCTGCCATGGGGCCACATCCTTGTGCTTTGCCCGTATGTGCCTAATAGCTGATGTGGGCAAAGTTGAAGCTGAAAGGGAATTCAAAGGCCCCATTGACTGCCTGACTGAGGTCTACAAATCTGATGGGATCAAGGCCTCTACCGAGGCTTTAACGTGTCTGAGCAGGGAATTATCATCCTCAGAGCTGCCTGCAGTGGTATCTATGATACCACAGAGGGAATGCTTCCAGATTCCAAAATATCTTCATCAGCTGGATGAGTGCACAATCTGTCCCTGATACTGCTGTCTTGATGCATACAGGTGCACTTGACTTCTGGAGGAAGACTGCTTGTGGAAGGTGTCTCCAGGGTGAATGGTCCAGCATTCTTATGGGTGTGGGTGGGACTTCATGCCTGTCTTGTATGATGAAATCAAGAGGTTCACGTAGAATTGCCTCAGTGTCCCAGAACCCTGTGAATGGGCATGTTGTATTACATAGCATATTTTGAACATTCTGAAGAGATTCTCTGGGCTTGTTTGTCTTATTAATGGGAACTGCTCCCTGTTTGAAAGCAGGAAGTAATAATAGTTATCTGAGCAGTTTTCTACTAAATCCATTTCCATGATGATGACCACGATGGGACTCAATTACATTTTTATTTCAGTCACTCCTGATAAAAATATCAAAGGAATTAAAATTTCTTTTAAAAAAAAAGAAAAAGAAAAAAAAAACGAAAGAAGCCATCCAGTTTTGGAATTCTCAATATGCAATGAGACTCAGTCATATGCTGGATGATACAGCACTTAATGATGGTTATATTCAATTCCGCTGCTTCCAGAACATCTACAAAAGGAAATAAACCTCGCTGACATGACTCTGTGGGCTAAGGGAAAGTGCCTTGAGGGAAAAAATGAGGTGAAAATTAATCATTTATGAGCACTTGAAAGAGAGGCATTCTAGGTTATATAGAAACAGTAGGTCCAGAGGCATGGAAGTGTGGTGAATCTGGAATGTTAAGTTCCATATGCTTGGAACGAGAGGAGAGCACGTGTATTAAGGAAGAAAATAAAATTTAAGGCCAATGAAGTAGGACAATTTGGACTATGAGATGTCAAATTTATTGACTTCATTGTGCTTTTGTGGATAAAAATGCTCCAAAATCACAATCGAACATGGAGAAAAAATGAGAAGTTGTGAGGAGGGAGGGATATTGCTCATTTATTTATGAAATAGGTTTGCTCTCTGGGTTTTCTTTTTCTTCCTTTTCTTAAATGAAAAAAATAGAAATCTTGGATTTTAAATTTTTTCATACAACATATGTTGATCATATTCTTTCCCTTCCTCCAACTCCTCTCAGATCCTCCCATCCCTACCCACCCAACACCATGTTCTTTCTCTTAAAAAACAAAACAAAACAAAAAATCCCATTAAAAGAAAACATGGAGTCTGTTTTGTGTTAGCCAACTACTCCAGAGCACATTGCCTGCCTGGGGCGAGGCTGGTACACCCAATGTCACTCCACTGAAAACACTGATTGCCCCTCTCCCCGCAGCTGTCAACTGCAAATGGCTTCCTGGTTAGGGATGAGACTGTGTCCACTCACCCTTCGGTTTTCTTCTGGGTCAGCACTGTATTTCAGGGTGTTGGTAGTCAGCTCTTCGGCAGACTGCAGGGAAGCTGTCAACACAGAATTCCACAGGTGACTAACAGTGCCTTCAACAGCAAAGCAGGTGCATTTTTCTTACAGTTCTGGAGTCTGCAATTGGAAAATGGAGGTTCCAGCGAGAGTTTCTCCTGAGGTCTTTTCCCTTGTCTTGCAGACATCAGCCTTCTCCTGTGTCTTCCTGCGGCCATCCTTCTATGTGTAAGCATCTCTGGCTTTCTTTCTCTCTTTACAAGAACACCAATCTTGTAGGATCAGGGCCTCATCTTTATGGTCTCATTTAACCGTAGTTAAGCACTTTTAAGGCCTATCTCCAAATATGGTCACATTTGGGGTTTAGGTATCATCATGTGAATTTGGAAGACAGGTGTAGTAGTTTGAATGAGAAATGTCCCCCATGATCTTGGGACTGGAGCACTTCGTCCCCAGGTGGCGGCCATGTTTGGGGAGGTTCAGGCAGTGCAGCCTTGCTGGAGGAGGCACATCAGTGGGAGTCAGGTCTCTCTGGTTCCTGCTTGCCATGGAAGGCATGAGCTCTCAACTTCCCGGTTCTATTGCCGGGCTGCCTGCTGCCATACCTCCCACCGTGAGGAACTCTGGTCCCTCTGGAACCATGAGCCAAATAAATGCCTTTCTGTCCGTTGCCTTGGTCATGGTGTTTTAGCACAGCACCAGGGAAGTACCCAATCCAGAGGAGTCAGGGGAGGGTAGCAGATGGAATAGCATCTGCCCTGGAGGAAGACGCCTGGCCCGACTCTGAGAGCAGCTGAGTGAAGCCGGGCCGGCCCATCTTTGCGCTTCACATCCGCTCACCTGCAACCGATTGTCTTCACGGTCTACATCAGCAGCTCACACACTGACCCTCCCGTTGTCATCCAGGGTCATGGTTTAACCATAAGGGCTGATACCAAAGCAAGTGTCTGTCTTCTCCAACGGTGAAGAAATAGAAATGGAAAAGCCAACACTGGTGACTAACGGGTAGATACTTTAACACAGAGATGTGAAATTTTTGCCTTAAACTGAAATTGAGTGACCAAAAAAATTCTCTCCACCTTGCTTATGTAAGACATGTATGTCCCACATTATGGCATCTACGATGCATTTTCTGTATGTAGTAAATACACATACTAACAGTACTGTGTAATTTTCATGGTTTATAGGCGTCATCAAAGTAATCCACAGACAGCTGCAAAACATCGTCTATTTCAGAATCACCCACTTGTTAGTGTTCCGAAGTAGAAAGGATCCTTCCACAATAATTAACACAGTGTGCCTGTGCATATTCGCACATAAAGATGAAATTTTTAACACTCAACGGTGCTTCATGCTGAAGCACGTCCTGTTGTGCTGGCTCCATGCTAACCAGTGGCATTTGCCTCATTATTACCTAATTAAACTACTAATAGCCACATCAAATGAGTTTGTGTTCATAATTATTTTAAATATAAGTTGGAAAAGCTATCTAAAAGTATACAATCATATTGATCTTTGAAATTGATTTGGGAACCCAAACTCTTAAAACTTATGTAGAGGAATATTTCTACCCTTCAGATATTGTGGGGGCAGCATGTTACCTGTTTTGTAGAATTTCTACACTTGTCTACCTATTTCAAATTGGAAGTGCCTACCCATGGATAATTGAGGGCAAAGTTTAAATAACTGGTAATTGTTACATAAAGTGCATTTATCGATTTATACTAATAATCCTGCCCAGGTAGAAATAGGAAGTTTTGCAAACAGAACTCAGAGAATGACTTTTAGAAAAGAATGACATGTGAATCTTCAACATGTCTAGGGAAGAGCAGCTATCTCTGAGGGACACAGCATCACTGAAACTCAACCCTTGTTGAGTTTCTGATAATGTATAGTTTATGCTCACATGTCTTTTGAAATCTCTCCACTTAGTTTATGGCCACGCCTTTTCAATGCTTACATCCAAATTATCAGCTTATGTTTGTTTTTCCCAAAACATTTTGCAGTTGGAACAGATGGTCAGTTTTCTGTTTTCCCAGCATGCAATTAAAAAAAAATTGGCATTGAAGGAACTGGGGATAGAAGGGCTCACACGGGTGAGCTGGCGGCTGCTAGTGCTCCGCTCACCACTAGATGTCCTGTAGACTAAACAGGAGGGAGTCTGGGGCGTGGATTTGCATTCTTTCCCTGGCAATGGTGCTGATTATAGGCTCTAGGTTTCCAAAATATTTGTTCAACCATTTTCTGTTGTGTTTCCTACTAACATAAGCAGTTAAATGCAGTGGTGTGGGATGGGTAAGGAAGCTCAGTGTGCTTGTTTTGAGATTTGTAAATAATTACAAAAGTATACTTGAAGCATTTATCCCAGAATCATTAGAGTGAGGAAAGAACACACACACACACACACACACACACACACACACACACCACACACACGTACACACACACACACACCACACACACACTCACACACACACACACACCACACACACACCACACACACACCACACACACACCACACACACGTACATACAC